>AFFK01023833.1:0-15201 GCA_000239455.1 Strigamia maritima
AATAATAATATTACGAATCTTCTGGTGTTTCCTGGCGCTATTTGGTTCTTAATCGGGGTAATGCACTATCGAATCCTGCGAAAATCGGCGTTCATTGGTCGGATGATCGTCACAAATTAGCGATACCACGTGGTATCGACTTACACCTGTATTTCGAGCGTTGCAGTGAAAACTCACTCTTAATATTCCAATTATTACATTCGCATGAATATAATAATTGTAAGCATTTAACAAATGTACAACTATCGATAAGAGACTAAAATAAAAGTATAGATTAGCGGGAAGAAGTCGGTTATGGAATTCAAAGGGAATTCCTCGGCTGTCATGATTGAGTCGGGCGTTGTTCTCAAAATGGTGCCGCCTAAGTCGCTGCTTGCGTCTATAAACTCAATTCTGTCTATCTATCTCAAATGGTGCCGAATGGTTGGCGCTCGCTCCTGATACAGGTAGCGATTACCGCTCGGTCCGAGCAGACGCGATACAATCAAGCTTTGTCCACAAGTATATTCTCGGTACATTTACCTTCGGGTTTTTCAGGCCCGGCAACTACGGTCTTTAGGGCATTATGTAGGCATAAGTAAACCAGAACATGTGTGCACAATGTGTTTTACACACAAGTCATGTGTCTAACACAGGTGCGGATCTTGTACTTAGTACCCGCACCTTAAAGTTATTATTTAGTTTAGTTCTTATGACAAGGTGTCATAATTGATTTGATCTACAACTTTGTAATTGCTTTATGATTAGTTTAGTATGAGCTGACTCATTAATGTGTTTATTTAATTGTTTGAGTCAGCACTTTATATAACTTATGCTTTTATAAGCTAGGTTCCAGTCTTTATTTAGTCATTAACTGGAAGCCTAGTCTTAATTCTTTGTGATAGGATCACATACTAGTCCAGTTTGTGATCTTAAGCTTGTCAGAGCTATTTATAGCCCTATGGGCTTTTTATGTAATCTTTATCATTCCATTCTGTAGTTTGCTGGGTTCGAGATTAAATACTCCAACCTTCATGTGTTCAGGAAAGATGGCTGACTTTATTGCTCCATGCTACTTCAAGGTGATTTTAGGATTTTGCATCAATACATATGTGAGTTTTACTCAATATTATGAAGATACTGCAGTAGGGTCTAGGACAACTGGGCGAAGGTCAATTCGACGTGGTCAATTCGGCGAAGACAATTTGGCGAATAGGTTAATTCGGCGAATGGTCAATTGGGCGAATTTTAAAAAAAATTTAAAAAAAAATTCAATTTTTTAAAACAATAATTGCTATACGTATAGCATAGTATGGCATGACTCGTTATCCCACAAGAATATCAAATTCTTATGCATTTCACTATAAGGCCAGAGGCCACAAATATATGGCAAAATATTTAATCAATTTTTTAGTGTTGTGTAGTATTATTTTATTGTGAATGGAACAAGTTTACTAAAAAGAACGGAACATGTTATTATTGGTTATAGTAGTGTTGGGTCTGTAGTCTGTTGTATGCAAAAGCAGATGAAACAAATGAAGCAAGTTGTTGTCAGTGTCAGTGTGACCGGTAAGAATTTTAATTTTAATTAATTTTTTTAATTTTTGTTATATTTGTTTATTTTGTTTTACCACATTGAAAAAGCAGCAAAGATAATCGCAGCAAATTATTCAGCGATGTTAGATTCGTTATGGGGTATTTTTTATTTTTTAACACTACTATAACCAATAATAACATGTTCCGTTCATTTTAGTAAACTTGTTCCGTTCACAATAAAAAAATATTACACAAAAATTGATTAAAATATCTTGCCTTATATTTTGGGCCTCTGGCCTTATAGTGAAAATGCATAAGATTAAGAATTTGATATTCTTGTGTGATAACGAGTCATGCCATACTATGCTATATGTACAGCAATTATTGTTTTAAAAAAATTGTAAATTTTTTTTTTTTAAATTTTTTTCTTTAATTCGCCCAATTGACCATTCGCCGAATTGATCTTCGGCCAGTATAAATTCGCCGAATTAACCTATTCGCTGAATTGTCTTCGCTGAATTGTCTTCGCCGAATTGACCTCGCCGAATTGACCACGCCGAATTTGACCACGCCAAATTGACCTTCGCCCAGTTGTCCGGATCCCACTGCAGTATTAAGTGATTATAATCACAGCCAAGCAGTTGTCATGAATTTAGAAGTGACTTTTTGCTTGAAATTATTTAGAGGTCATTGCCAATGTCATTGGAATAATACACGAGGTCAAACCTCATATTTACATGCAAATGACAAGGCTTTCCATGCTCAGTTCAGCAGAGAAGCGATAGCGCAACGTATTGCGCTATTAGAGCATGATCGATTTCGACGGGACCTCGCGCGCAGCCAAAAATCCCGACTTTTCCATCGAAATTCGAAAAATGGTTTTTTGCTCATTTTTGACCATTTAAAGCACAGTTTCGCTACCAAGACTGTGCCTAGGACCAGGGCGGACCACTATAACGTACACATTATACCTACTTTAATTTGGTGTTGACAGCCTGCCGGTTCGTATTTAAAGCAAAAGGTGATAAAAATGACTCTGAATGGTTACAGGTACAAGTTACACATAGACAATCATATAGATTCAACATTAATTCAGTACAGAGGCCCAGAATAAGCTCTTGCAAGAGCTTATATACCATGGGACCATGGGGTTTCTTGAGTTTCCCCAATCCGGGAACAGGAATACTGATAAGCAGATTAACTGATTTGCATATCAGTGAGTCATAATGAGTTGATCCAATCAAATAAACTCCTTGATCAAAGTTATGTGAACCCCATAGAATATCTAAAATATTACAAAAAGCACATGGTAATATTTAGGGTCAACTTTATTTATATTCATATTTAAATATTCTTATCCCTAAAATTTACTTAAATAGACATTTCTCAATAATATTTATTATTGTTTGAGTACAATAATCACTTTTATCGATGATTTATCGTAACTTTTTTCTTCAACAATAAACATACTTATTCATTGTATAATTCTCTCTTATATTTATCAAAATATAGAGAGAATTTTTATTCAAATATTTTATTATTTAATAAATACTTTTATTTCCATAAAACTTGAATTTCTTGTTTCAAATCTGGCGCGATTTTAGCAAATCGCGCCCTCTGGTGGCAACTTATAATATGCTACGGTATTGAACCGTCACAAACTTGTGGTAATAAATTTCTTCTGTCGAAAAAGAAAGCATTTTACTCCAATATCCTGATAAATAGATCCTGGATACAGTGTAACCTGTGCGGTCCGGATACAGTTGGGGCGCAAAATTTTGTCCGGTCGGCACAGGTATTTTAGCATGGCTGGAGATTGGACAGGGTCTGGTCTGCACTAGGTCCGCACCGCACAGGTTATACTGTATTTATGCAAAAATAAAAATTGTTTTATGCACATAAAATATGCACTAAAAATTCCAATTTATGCAGCAAAATTGCTGAATTATAATCATAAAATTATTAACTTGATGAAATTAAAGTTATGCAAATTTGTCGTTACAAAAATGTCAAATCTGATGAAATTCCAGTACATTTATGCTAAACGTAGGTACATCGTAGGCTTTTATATATTTTTTAGTCAAATTTAGCTTTTATGCATTTTTGGCGGTACATTAAAACATTTTTTTTTGCCGTTAGGGTACGTACTACCTATTTATTAATAACGTCTGACAGACTTTTTTTTTTCACAAATCTCCGAGCGCGAATTCCGGTATACATAACGTGGACTTGAAGCTCTGCCATTATTTTAGTTCCACCCGGTCACATGAACCTTGACGTAACTCCGTAAGAATGAATTTCTCTTTGAACGTGCCAAGTCTTTCTCACATTTCCCACGTAAAATACGCATTTTCACTCTGGCAAAACGATTCTCTAAAATCCGATTCATATTTCCCTTTCGATTCATATTTCCGGTTCAAATACGACCCCTTAGAATTCGGCGAATATTCAGACCGCAGTCGCGCAACCTGGCGACAAAAAGCAGAAACCATAAGCAAACTATTGAATATGTTAACCATTCCTCAAACTATCCAAAATTCACTGTCCAATTTCATCAAATTAATAGGATTAGATTTAGGCGAGTGGTTGAACTACTTAATCCACCAAAATTATATCACTTTGAATGCCGAAAACATGCCGAAATTGATAAATGTGACGCAATTGACACCTCACGGAAAAATCGACACAAAAAAAACTGCAGAAAAACTTTCAACAATGCAAGAACTAACGATTCAACAACGAATAAAAATAGTAAACAGGTTTTGTTTAACTAATTCAGCCTTAAAAGTGTGGCAACAACTCACCAATGACGAAAAAGAAGCTTATGTTTCGCATTTCAAAAGACACGTGCTTTGCTCCTCCTGTTTCTTTTGGCAATGCCAACTGGGAATTAATTTAATTGAAATTCCCTATGATAAAATGTTTTCCCGCGCTTTGTTGCACGTAAACTGGAGTGCGGTGAAATATTACTGGTCATTGATGAGCGAAGATGAAAGAAAAAGTTGTCTTTTACCGTTTATTATTGGACCATTGAATGATAACGACCAATCCCAATCGATAGAGTACCAACTTTTGTCTCCTCATCGGCCGGATGGAATTTCTATTGTCATTTTTTTATTGTCACAAATGAATGAAGAAGAATTGAATAACAGTTGGTTGCTGCACCAAAATAGACTTCTGAGTCTTGTGCTCGAAGACCGGATTTACGTTCAATTGTTTATGCAGATTGCGATTCGAGTTTTGCATTTATGCAGCGATAATAAACGCCTGATCCGAAGAATTGCCGATCCCGCAATAGGTACAGTGATTCGGTTCTCGTGCCGTCGGTGGATTTATGGATTGCTTCGCAGTTTGAGTCGTTGTACACGTGTTTGTATTCATGCTGATGAGATTAGGGAGTTTTTTAGGGAATTGTGGTCGATGGTTTCGAAGGAATGGAAACAGACGTTTTTGGTTGATAGGCATCAAGTGTTTTTGGTTTGTTTTGCGTTGTGTTGTTGGGATAATTTAGGCATTTTGGAATTGGTTTTCAAAGAATTGAGTGTGGTTGATAGGAGGAAGATTTTGTGCTTGTGTGTTATTCAGAATTTGAGGAAAAGGGAGTTGGGTTTTGAATTTTTTCAATTTTCTGCTGAGAGGTTTCTTACAATTAAAGATGAAATGATTGTTTTTAAAAACACATTTTCTGCAATAGAAAGTTTTCTGAGGGTAGATTCGAGCAGTGCAAATGAAAATGTTGATCCCATAAGAAGTTTTGCCAGTTTTTTTGGAGATTCAGTAGACAATGGGTTATAATTGGCCATTTTTTAAATTTTTTATTTTTATTCGATTTTTTTAAGTTTTGAAAATAAAATCAAAAATATTTTTTTGTGTATGTAATTTAATTAGGCATTTGGGCAAGTTTTAAGGTTGATTTTTAAATTATTAGGCAACTTTATTGATTTTTTTTATACTGTGGATTTTACGGTTACATGTACTTTGGACTAATACTACAGAAAAAAGAAGCAGTCTTCATCGGGCAATTCCCGAAATCATCCGAAATCGGAAAGGAAAGCAGCCAAATAAGCAGTCAACGCTTAGCAATTCGTCCGCTGCGTACGTGCTTATGTTACGGCTCCTCCGAACACCAACGTCCTCAGTGTCCGTTCAAAGATGCTAAGTGTCACGTTTGTGGTAAACCTGGTCACATCAAACCTGTTTGCAGGACAGGTCGTGCAGGCAAACCAGCGCAATTAACTCGCAACGTGAAAATGAATAGGGATTTGCCCTTCTTTTCCGTAAATTGTGATGTGGTGATGTGGTAAATTGTCAAACCACAATGTCTCTTGCCCGAAGTCACTGTTATTAGCTGTTCGGATCGCCAACTCTACTTTAACTATGGAGATTGATACTGGCGTCAGCGCTACAATCATAGATTTAAAGTGTTACAAAGCCAATTTTAAAGCTTTTCCTTTGCACACCATCAAAATGAAAATTTAATCTTACGATGGTCATGCGATGCAAAGGCTGGTGTGAAGTGCCAGTTCTTTTAAGAACCAATAGTATAAGTTACCAGTCTGGGTTGTGACCATCAGGGCAGTCCAGTTGCTCGGCCACGACTGGCTACTTCGATTCGGCATTTTGAGCGAGTTTATGGCCGTGCCTTCACTCAATATCAATGCCACTATAAAGATACTTTATCTAATCAAGCGTCGCTTGATGCTGTGCTACTAAAGCATGCTGCAGTGTTCCGCGACAAAATAGGTTGTTCTAAGACAACCAAAGTTAACATTAACATTGACCCTGCAGTGCAGCCTATCTTCTTTAAGACGTATCCCGTGCCCATGGTCATGAAGGATCCAATTGAAGAGGAGCTGCGTCGTCTGCAGAACTTGGGAATTATCACCCCGGTTTCAGCATCTAAATGGGCTACTCTCATCAAGCACGTGGGGGAGAAAACTTCCAAGCCCTGCAATGGGATGTATGAATGTAGTGTTTATCAATGGTCAAATGTGTTTGTTTATGTCAGATTTATATTGGTCAGATTAAAAGACGTGTATGACCTCAGTCGTCGCTTGCGTCTATAAACTCAATTCTATCTATCTATCTATCTCATCATGCACGTCAAGAAGTCAGATGGTTCCATCAAGTTGGCCGGATGTTTTAACCAGACCGTCAACAATGCCATCCATCCGAACTCATATCCCCTACCTTTGTTTGTGGATGTCTCTACTAAGCTCGCAGGTGGAGAGTCATATTCAACATTAGATATGAACTCAGGACCTGTGCACGATTAATACGCACATTATGGGGTTTGTTCCGCGTTAACCGAGCATAGAAGAAATGTTTTGCATTTTGCACTCGCGAAATTGACAGTAGAGCAAGAAACAGTGGTTTTGAATGACGGAGGGCCTCGAAGGGACCAGATTGTTTCCTTAATTAACTAAAAATTTCGAGTTTTTTTATATTTAAAAATAGAAATAAAAAATATATTCACCTTCAGATGACATTTTAATTTAACTATTCCAGTCTAATAACTATGGACTCTGAATAATACAACATTAATAATGACATAATACAATTTAAACTTCAATTATTATTATAGAGGGCGATAGCACTCGCCAAGCAAGACACATGGCTTGACTATCTTTTCCAGTGGGTTAGCGATTGGGTTGAGTGATGTTAGCAACCGTAAGGCATAGAGAATTTTTTTAAAAGCTGACGGCATTGGGCAATAGAAAACAATTATTTTTAACTCAAATTCGTTATAACGAATTAGATATTCGTTAGTCCGAGTTTATCCCGCATTTAAATCCGAATAGTTTCGTTTTGTTTAATTTTTTTTTATTTTTGTTTTTTTGGGAAAAACTTGACCTGAATCAAACCACAAACATGTCAGATTTGCGACCCTAATACCCTAATTAATTAACATTCTTTTGCAATACTTTATTGTCATTTACAATAAAAAAAGAATGTTATACATGTCAAAATTCCTATTCCTAATTTATATAGGAAATAAATATAGAAACAAACTTCTCCTTGATGCTTCACTGCATCACAATACATTCATGTAAGTTATATAGCTAGCTATAGACATAGATTCGGAATCGGACGAAGAAAAGAAACTGTCGAGCGATTCGGATGATTTCGAGGATGTTGAGCCATCTACTGGATTAAAACGGAAACGCGAATTTGTCGAAAACACATCGGCTGAGCATTTCTCACCACCGCCGAAGAAGTTTAAAACGGTTGCTCCGCTGGTGGACCCGACGTTGAAAAAGCGGAGAAAGACTATCATGACGAGACCAGCTGTTGACTGTAATATCGGCAATTATTTAACGCATTAATCTCGAACGGGAGAAAATTAATGGTTAATGGTAAAAACAATAAAACTAATTTCTTTTTTGCTTTTATTTTCGTTTCCATGTTTTCGTCTCTGACTTGGTAAGTTTTTAGCATCATAAAATGGATATCAAAAAAATGAGTGAAAATTAAAAGTGGATTCATCATTTTTTTATTTTTTCAATTTCTTTATTTTTTATGAAATTTTTCCGTCGTATCACTAATTCGTTAGCTGAAGCATTTTAATGTAAAAAGCACCATCAAAAAATGTTCTGGAAGTTCTGGATTTTGTCACGTGTTGGCGCTGCTGTTAGTACCCAGCATGCATGCTGGTTCCTTTCACTTCCTCACTGTCGGATCGGTGCTCGCTGCGGCAGTTGATCTTTTTATTTTCCAGTCCTTCAGCATCGGATGAAATTAATGGGCTATTCATATCCTTCATGTTAACAACGTATGTTTGCGGGTTCCATGGAACGATTTCCACATTTATTTTTCGTAAAGTTTATCTTTTTTTTCTTAGAAATTTTTTATGCCGCTATTTTTTGTCACGTTGATGTTCCATTCCGTGTTCTATTGAAGTTGCTGAACTTTGATGCGGCTCCACTTATTTTTGGGCTCTCCATACTATACTATTGATGTCTACATCGTTTATTTGCGTGTCTCATCGAAAAATTTTTACTTTGTAAAATTCATTTTTTTTTTCTCAGAACTTTTTTACGCCGCCATTTTTTGCCAGTTAATGTTGTATGAAGTTACTGGGTTGCTGCAACGTTTATTTCATCACTGATCACTGATCATTATTTTTTTCTTTCTCTATCTTTTAAGTCGTGATTTTATACACATTTTGTATCAGGATGGGGTAAGTTTTTATTTATTTATTTTTTTCGTGAAGTGATTTGTGTTTTATTAAACGCAGGCCTATTTATTTTATTTGTTTTTATTGTGAGCAACAAATCCATCTCTCTACCTCCTCGTGGTTGTTCCTGGATAGCTGGTCGCTTGTACAGGCCAGTGAACTAAATGAGAACTCTGGTCATTAAGTTGCTTTCTGTGTTGATATTGATATATTCAATATACAGTGGGGGAGAAAACTTCCAAGCCCAGCCTTCTCGTGGCCTCCCCTGGGTTCTCCTCTGTAGCACTTTGTTTTTCCGCTGCAGTGGTGCTAATGGGTCCTCTGGTTATCTATCTCTCTTTTTTGCTCCGCTTTCTCTTCTGTGGCTTTTGTCTCTGTTTTTGACTATTTTTTTGATAATGTAATGCTGCATTCCATTCTGCATTGGGATGTATGAATGTAGTGTTTATCAATGGTCAAATGTGTTTGTTTATGTCAGATTTATATTGGTCAGATTAAAAGACGTGTATGACCTCAGTCGTCGCTTGCGTCTATAAACTCAATTCTATCTATCTATCTTCCTTCTTCTCTTTATTGCTCCTCTTTCTCTTCTGTCTTTTCTTATTAATAGCTATCAGTTGTGTGGACAGTTTTGGTTGGTAGAGTACGCCTGGATCGGTACGCCCGAATTAGTAAGCCTGGATTAGTACGCCCGGATTAGTATGCCCGGCTGGCCGGTGACACCAGGCCCGGTACGGCAGGGTTGAAACAACAGGGTTAGTACGCTGGGGTTGAAACCAAGGGGTTGGTATGCCGGGATGGGTATGCTGGGATAAGTCAGTTGTCAGAAGTCAGCTGTAAGAAGTCGGTAGTCGTAGGAAGTCGGTAGTCGTAGGAAGTCGGTAGTCGTAGGAAGTCGGTAGTCGTAGGAAGTCAGTTAGATGGACAGATTTGGTCGGTAGTTCGCCCGGATCAGTACGCCCGGATTAGTATGCCCTGGATTAGTATGCCCGGTTAGTATGCCTGGATCAGTATGCCTGGCCAGTCGAATTAGCCGAGCCGGCTGGATACACTAGGATCAGTACGCCAGGGTTAGAACGCTGGGGTTGGAACGACGGGGTTGGTATGCCGGGGTACGCTGGGATTTTTCGTGCGAAGGAGTCAGTTTCATGCCAGTGTCGGTATGTCAGTTTCAGTTTGTATAAACTTTTTTCTTATTTTGTCTTGATTTAATATATTGGTTTCTATCTATCAGAGTCAGTATGTCTGTGTCATTATGTCAGTTTGGTTATGTCAGTTTTAATTTGTCAGTTTTCTTTTGTCAGTCATTATGTCAGTTTGGATATGTCAGTTTTGATGTGTCAGTTTTCTTTTGCCAGATATAGCTGTTGGTTTTGTTTTGTTGGATTTAGTATGTCAAGTTTCTTATTGTCAGTTTTCATGTCAGATTCTCTTTTGTCAGATTTTAGACGTGTATGGCCTTGAGTCGCTGCTTGCGTCTATAAACCTAATTCTCTCTCTCTCGTATTTAATTTAGCATTCGTATTACGAAAATACGAGATTTATTTTTCAATTCGTTCGTATATAAGTTGATATACGAATGCACTGCACATGCGCAGTGTGCATCAAAATTCGCACATGCGCATTGTTCCGCAATTTGAAGCGGGCGTGGCATCCATCTTGTTTTTCATCGGTTCGTTGTATTTTCGGTAGGTTTTTAGTCATCTAGATTAGTTATTTGTTTGCAACTAACTATTTTTGATACAAACATGTCATTAAACACACATTTTCAACTGTAACATTACAATCTTTGAGCAAGCCATGTTTCTTGTTCATTTGTTTATTTTGTTTCGTTCGTTGTGTTTAATTGTTTGTGCAAGCGCAATCTGAAACAATTTTAATAATTACGAGACACGAGATAATTAATAAATATGAATTTATTTTATATTTATTAATTATCTCGTGTCTCGTAATTAAATCTCGTTCGTGAAAGCGCAAACCGTCTAATGTATATTTAATACATTACTTCAAAACTGGGGGGAGAAAACTTCCAAGCCCAGCCTCCTCGTGGCCTCCCCTGGGTTCTCCTCTGTGGCACTTTGTTTTTCCGCTGCAGTGGTGCTAATGGGTCCTCTGGTTATCTATCTTTTCTTCTTCCTTCTTCTCTTTATTGCTCCACTTTTCTCTTCTGTCTTTTGTTATTAATAGCTGTCTGTTGTGTGAACAGTTTTGGTTGGTAGTATGCCTGGATCAGTACGCCCGACTTAGTAAGCCTGGATTAGTACGTCCGGATTAGTATGCCCGGCCGGCCGGAGACCCCCAGGCCCGGTACGGCGGGGGTTGAAATGACGGGGTTAGTACGGCGGGGTTGGTACGCTGGGATTGGTATGCTGGGATTGGTATGCTGGGATAAGTCAGTTGTCAGAAGTCAGCTGGAAGAAGTTGGTAGTGGGAGGTCGGTAATAGAAAGTTGGTAGTCGTAGGAAATCGGTAGTCGTAGGAAATCGGTAGTGATAGGAAGTCGGTGGTAGTAGGAAGTCGGTAGTATAGTATGAAGTCAGTTATATGGACAGATTTGGTCGGTAGTATGCCCGGATCGGTACGCCCTGGATTAGTACACCTGGATTAGTATGTCCGGGTTAGTATGCCTGGATCAGTACGCCTGGCCAGCCGGATTAGGTGGGATACACCGGCTGGATACACCAGGATCAGTACGCCGGGGTTAGAACGCTGGGGTTGAAACGCTGGGTTGGAACGACGGGGTTGGTACGCCGGGGTACGCTGGGATTTGTCGTGCGAAGGAGTCAGTTTCATGCCAGTGTCGGTATGTCAGTTTCATGCCAGTGTCGGTATGTCAGTTTCAGTTTGTATGAACTTTTTTCTTATTTTGTCTTGATTTAATATATTGGTTTCATTTTGTCAGAGTCAGTATGTCTGTGTCATTATGTCAGTTTGGATATGTCAGTTTCAATTTGTCAGTTTGGATATGTCAGTTTTCTTTTGTCAGTCATTATGTCAGTTTAGATATGTCAGTTTTGGTGTGTCAGTTTTCTTTTGTCAGATATAGCGTGTTGGTTTTGTTTTGTTGGATTTAGTATGTCAAGTTACATATTGTCAGTTTTCATGTCAGAGATTCTCTCTTGTCAGATTTTAGACGTGTATGGCCTGAGTCGCCGCTTGCGTCTATAAACCTAATTCTCTCTCTTTCTACTTCAAAACTGATAAATAAACTTGCATTATTACATTCGAACTAATGTATTAACGTTTGCAAGTACTGTATATTTACTGTGTGTAGTAGAGAAGAAGTCATTTTTATCAAAGTGATTTCACAATTTGTTTTTTTCTCTACTATCTATACAGAGTGTATATACAGCTAAACGCAACGTACGTACGTTCGTTTCATGTACACCACTTTTTAAATTGTTTTTAACTTTAAAAACTTGCGTACATGAAACACAATTTACGGCAAACGATTTAAACGCTGCCCTCGAATTACGGCCGCACCCCTCGGCCGCAATTTGTAATAAACGCCGCGGACCTTATTCGACAAAATACGACAAAAGCAGCAACAAAGTGAGCAAGCCTCTAACCGAATTTATTGAGAAATAAATGAAATATTGCTATTTATTTACTCCATAGCGTTAAAGGTATACTTAAAATAAAATATAATTTATGATATAATTGATGGATCGCATAAAGCTTACAGTACAAAAAGTAATTTAGATATGAGTAAAATAAAAGATAATGAAATTGCACTAAAAATACAAATGGCTCAGCAGTTTTCTTAAGTTTTCTTCTTTTTTATTGATGTACCGTATCAAAAAAAATTAAATAAAATGATCAATCAAAATCATCAAATCGCCGTCGTTTACATGGTGGTTCATTTTCATCAGGCTCATGTGGCTTCTCGTGAATCGGACTAGGCGGATGTCTTTGAGAAGAATCTGGAGATAAATATTCCAAATCTAATTTTATCTCATCTATTCCGACTTCTAACTCTTTGATTACGTTGTTTAATAGCACTCTGCGAACCAATCGATTAGATCGATAAAGCTTGCTTGATAAATGATGAATAAAGCGCTTTCCAACAGAAAGTCTTCTATTATTGAAAGTAATCGCATTGACACGAGTAATGTCGTCAAGCCCACATTCTGCACACTTGTCGTTCGTATCTACAGTATGCGGACAATTCTCCAAGATGAAGATGCTGTCTCCCGCTTTTATAATTTCTTTATTTGCGATTAATATTTTTGCAATTCTTCCCCCATTCATTGACTTATATATTCTTAGAAACATTTCGTGTGGCAGACGATAAGCAAATAAAGTCATTCCCACCGATATTTTGCTACCACATTCAACATACCATTTGACCAGTTTTGCACATTTCTGTACATTACTCAATGAATATGTAGTTGTATTGTCAAATTCCATTGGAAATAAATCTAAAGCAAAAATTAATAGTGACGTAATTTTTCTAAGTTTATATAACATAAACAACCGGGTTTTGTGAATAACCGCAAATTCAGGATTCCTGATGTGTGAAAGTGTGTTCACTGATCAAAATCAACAGTAGAAAACCTCAAAACCTCAAATACTGTATATATATGTTTGGGAAAAAACAACGTTTGGAAAACGTTACTTATTTTTTTATTTTCGTGTAAAGCATTACGTATATATTACGTATTACGTATTATTATTATTACGTATACGTTACGTATTAATTCAACAGTTTCATCAACTCTTTTCTGCAATACGAGTTTTAATGACATTGGTTGCAGTAAACCGGTTCCTTTATACAACTTTATGGGATACTATTAATAAGATTGAAAATGAATAATTTATTATCTATTTAACAATACAATTTCATACCTTATTTTCTTTGCGTGTTTGAAAGCGATAATTATACAGCATAACGACGAGTTTAGCTTCCATCAATGCAAATCTCTTTGCAATACAATTTCTTGGACCCGCTCCAAAAGGAAGATAAGTGAATGGATTTCGCTCTGCTTTGTTTTCAGGTGAAAATTTGTTTTAAGGATTTGTATTTTAAATTGTAAATTCAATGTTTGGTTCAAGTAAAACAACCTTTCAGGATCAAAAACGTATGCATTGGGATAAAATTCTGGATTATGATGAATAGCATAAACAGGTATTACTTCCTGTATTCATTTTCTTATATTTATACCATTCATCTTGAAAGAAGTCATCTTCCGAACAAATTAGGTCAAGACTAAAACAAAATGAAATTATCATACTAAGGTAATTTAAATAATTTATAATTTTTCCGAAGAGCAGGAGGATATTTTCGCAGTGTTTCTGATGTAACCATATCCAAATATTTCATCATGCAACTCCTTCATAACTAAGGTGGTGCAAAGTTATAAGTTAGACATGCAGTTGCATCATTGATACAGTAACGCAATAACATTGCTACAGTGTGACAAATATTTTATTTTTACTTTTCTGTATTCTATGGTACAGTATGGTACTTTAAGAAATAATCTTTTTTTTCTAAGTTCGCAGTTGGGAGAAACTAAGCCCTAATACCTATAGTATAGGTATTAGGGCTTAGTTTCTCCCAACTGTTTTGTTTTTCCGCTGTAGTGGTGCTAATGGATCTCTGGTTATCTATATCTTCTTTTTTTTGCTCCGCTTTCTCTTCTGTGGCTTTTGTCTCTGTTTTTGACCATTTTTTTGATAATGTAATGCTGCATTCCATTCTGCAATGGAATGTACGAATGTAGTGTTTGTCAATGGTCAAATGTGTTTGTGTCAGATTTATTGTAGGTTAGATTTAGTATGTCAGTTTCAGTATGCCAGATTAAAAGACGTGGCCTAAGTCGCCACTTGCGTCTATAAACTCAATTCTCTCTCTCTCTCTTAATTTTTTACTATTCGAATGGTGCATATGTCCGTGTTGCCAAGTGGGTTTGTAAAAGAGGTGATTTTTAAGTCATTTTTTCTGAGTATCTGATGAGTAATGCTAAATTATCCTCTCCTACAAATTTTATTTCAAAATTGATGGAGTCATTTGAGCGTCACACACGTACACGTACTGTCCAAGGATCTGTGGGGGATATTTGTTATTGCAATTGAATTGATGTTTTTAACATTGAAAAAATAAAATTTAAAAATAAAATAATTGAAATTTATTCATTTTCAGTGTATCATCCATACTGAGATAGTTTTTCACCAAAATGTATCATATATCCATCAGCCACCATTTGAAATGTAATTTTTATATTTTTATTATTTTTTTTTAAGTAAAAATACAAATTTCTTTTTTTTGAGATTTTAAACTCAAATGTCCACTACGTACTACATCAATAGTAGAGACACCATTCACTATAATAACATATTGGTTCCTCCATGACCAAAATATTGCTGTAAATTGTTCCTAAAAAGAAATTTTAATCCAAATAACAGTCAACAATGCCAAAAAAATTTTAATTAAATTTTGACTGAAATTGAATTTTTTATTATTTTTATTTTAATTTTAAAATTTGATTGTTTGCATTTTTACACGCCGG
>AFFK01023834.1:0-12410 GCA_000239455.1 Strigamia maritima
AGATTTAGCCCGCTGCACATAAAATTATGCCCAATAATCAGACTGCATACCTCATCTCTCAAAATGTAAAAATTCATAGGTGTCTTAAAATCGTGCCACTCGACACTTAAAGTCACCTGTCCGACTGGTTCGTGATTTATCCCTACAGCACACACAACCATATTTTTCGGAGCTTCTTGGATATACTCCGGCAAACACCCAGTGGCCGCCAGCATTTGCTGTCCGATAAAACACTGTGTGGCACCGGTATCCATCAGAGCATTATAAGTAAGGTTACCTATAGTGATCTGCATCCTTGGACTATCGTCTGCGGCCGACATCAGCCGAAAACGTTCAACAACAGATTCTTTCCCGTTTGAGCAAGAAACCTGTCGTTTTTTAGCCCGTTTTTCTTCACGGCGAGCTTTCTTAACAAAACTCTCTTCGTTGTAACTACCCAAATAGAAGTTTCGCTGTCATCTCGTGAATAGCCTCGTCCACTCCTCCGCTACTACTAGTCGGATTCATGTTTACGGGTACCTTGTCGTGTGACAACTTAACCGTAGATGGGGTCGTATCCATGGAACAACACGATTCCTTGTCAATATCCATCGGTTTGGTAGAGAACTGGGACGTCACATCAGTCCTCGATACTAGTTTTTGAATCACTAGTGCTGGTCGGCAGCTTAGACGCAATTATGTCTAACTGCTGTTTGAGTGCACTGGTCACTTGATCAGCCACACTCTTCATCTCTTTCGCATGACTTACGGCTAATTCGGTTTTCAGGTCTTTCATGGCCTCAGTCAGGGATTCCCGAGTGATCCACTCATTCCTGGGTTTCTTCACTTCTGGTGTTCCAGCGGCAGGCATGGTTTTATCTGCTTCTCGTTTCTGGACATTCACACCCGTCTCTTTCTGCTTCAACCATGCAAGATACTTATGACACTCTCTCTTCTGGTGTCCTGGCTTGTTGCAGAAAAAGCATTTTCCTGTTCGTCTGTCGGGAAGTATTGCAGGTGCAGTGGTCTGATCCTGTATATAAAACAGCTGAAATTTTAATTCCAAATTTTCCTCTGACTCAGTAGAGGACTCATCGATATCCTCAACGAGAGATTCCTGTTCCATGAATTTAGCAACATTTTTGACATACTCCTTACGGAATGTCGGCTTACCTACCGCTACCTTGGGGGCAGGTTCAACTTTTGGTTCCTCGGCATGTGCCGGAGGTTCCGAATCGTCGAACAAGCTCTTGTTGGCTAACACCGCTTTATAAAGTGAGTGAAAGCTTTCCTTTGCTCTCAAGCCATTTGACGTGAGAGTGTTACGACCGTAAGTGGTTGCATTTAAATAAATCTCCAGCGCAGCTGCCTTGGCACTAACAGACGTCTGTTGAGCCCAGACATTGCGATAACGCAACACATAATCATAAAGAGATTCGCCAGACTTCTGTCGAATCCCTTTTAACATACTTACTCGATTTAATTCGGACATATCGAACCTTTCTTTGAATTGTTGGGCAAATATCCGCCAACTCGTGAAAGTTTCTTTATATTCTACGAACCAATCATATGCATCTCCCGACAAGTAACTCGATAAACCTCGGTTAATGATAACGTCTAGTGTCAATCCACTGGCTTCTGCTGCTGCTTCAATGGCGTTCAGAAAACTGACGCATTGTTCCTGTGAGCCATTGAAGGTTGGTATCTTGGCGTCTTTCAGTCGACCTTGGGGAGCAGGGCCGGGTGACCCTTGATTCTCTTGTTCGAGTCTGCTTATCATACTGTCCATACATTCCGTTTGCTTCTCCATCATCTTTGTTCTCCACTCTTCCTCACGTGAGGTCGAGTGATCACGAGGAGATGAATACCGCGGGGCATCGACCTTCTCTGCTTTGATGACTGTCTCCGCGGAGGTGACGGATGCCGCCTGGGAGGAGGACCGGAGTTTCGTGGAGGAGGCGATTGCTTCCTTGACGGAGATCTTGTGAATGACCGTGCACTCGAGTGGGAGCGAGGTCGTCCATAACGTGGAGAGTACTCATCTGAACGGGGATCCGTTCCTCTGGATTGGGATGAGGGACGTGAGCGCGTAGACGGGGGGATAGTCGCAACAGACGGACTTCTCTCCAGTCTACAGGGAGGAGGAATGGCCTTCGGATTCAAAGGTTCTCCCTCCCTTATTTGTCGATCATCTCCACTATCGTGATGGTTTCCATTTGGATACCCAGACATCGCCCGAGGTTCCTCCCTACGTAAGGAATCGCCCCTTATATGACGAGTGTCGCCAGGTACCGAAGGAACTCTTCTCGAACAACTGGGGGAACGAGTCTGTCCACGGTCGGGTATGCCGAGACTTCTCGCCACACTCGACGCCCTACTCCGGGTGTTTAAGGAGTAGTCATGGTCAGATTCGCTTGCTTAATTCGAAGACTGACTCACCACAGGTGTGATGGTCGATACATCGAATAAGCCTTCTCTCCATATAATCGAAAGGGTTAAGTTTATTCTTGAACATGATTAGCTCCAGATTCCTGTTCACATGTGTGAACAACTGGTTCAGCGTCACAAAACGATGAGGCGCAACGCCGTAGTATCTACATGCCCGTTTCAACGTACTTGCGCTCGAACCCGCATCACCTTTGCCACTTGACGAGGTAGACGCGACGGCATTTGCAGATCGCAAAAGTTCACCTGAAGTTGATGCAATAGGGTCGTCGGTTATCTCGGCGTGGTACGTGTGCACCACTTCTTCACTTTGAACGTCCTCATCAGTGGTCGCGTGGTCCTGAATCGGGGGTTGTTGCACGATGTTCTCTAGTGCAAGTTGACCAGTTCTTCCCATCGCACGCGTGATACGAGGACTCATTGTAGAAGCCATGTAAAATTATCAGAATTAAAATAAAGTATAAAGTATTACACAAGGTAGTGGAACGATATGATTTCAAACTGTATAGCACAAGTACTACGAGTAGAAAGAGATAGAATTTCCTGTACCCAGAGTATTTAAACTCTTGATAATCCGTACATCCTGCTAACTCCAATTGTTGAGTGAGATCCAATCAGAGTACAGCAAATACTGTCCTTGACCAGTGTTGACCCATATCCGCCATGTTTAGGCAATTATCGGCTTCGACACTTATCCTAGATCTCATCACAATGGGACAAACTCCACGGGGTGGCTTAGGACTAGCGAGGAAGTTTTCCACGTGAAAAACCTTTGTCTCCAGTCCCTGAACACGTTATGAAGTCAGATTCCCAAAAAATAAATTTAATTAGTTAGTGCTAATTAAATTTATTTTAGCATAGTCGTGATTTGCGGGGATTACGTTCCTTCGTTTTACTAGTGCGCGGAACACTGGCGACGGGGTCTTTTAACTCTACTTCTGCGTCAAATCTCGAAGCAGAATAGAGACAGACACACCTCACCATCAATCACTTGTGGCCCTACACTGGAAAATGCATTGGTCCTACCATGATGTGAGCGAGTTCCATACGAGCTCTACGTTCACGCAGAAATACTAATAAAACCCACAAACACCAAGAATACTTTTACTCTTCGTTTCGAGGAAACATACAAGATCCACTCGAATCTGTGTACATTCAGCACAAGAAACGGGAAAATTTGTTAAGTCCAACTGAACTTTAGGAATTTTATACTACAATAATTACTTGTTCACACTTATAATTTTTTTAATATAGAAACAGTTGGGATTCTTTTGCCGGCATCATCCTTTTCACAGCCCAGAGATAGTTCCTTGTTTCAGCCCGATAGGAGGAACGATAGTTCCCCCGACTAGCGCCTCTACATGGAATAGTGCTACTCGCTAAGAACGAAATTGCACCTCAGTCCACATCCAAAGAAGAAGTTTTGGATTGGCCGATGTAGAGTACAACTCAAGTCTGATGAAGTTACTCAGGAAAATGCAAGACTCTAATTTTCGGTGTTACCCGAATACCCTACTTAATTCCTCAGATATGCAATTATTTCTCAACAGGGAATGAGAAATCCGAAGAAATCCATCCACCACGTTGGAAATTACGCCCATATCTGCCCCTAATTACTACAGCACTATTTTGTTACCGGCTGTATTCTAAATTTTATCGGAATAGACTAGTTGGCAGGAAGTTGTTAATGACCAAATAATAAAAGTATATTATGTATCAGGGATGATATTTTGTGGCCATTCGACCACATCACGCATCGCAAGATATAGGTCTATACAAAGGACAAGGTGTGCTATCACATGAGTAGACACCTGATCGGCTAGCAATTTCCACACAACAAAATTGCAACCAAATCTCGGTAGAACTTCCACGTGTGACGATCCAATATTCGGAGAAATTACCAAGTGATAATAACCTCGAAATACCGACTAAATCACTAACTACTACGCGAGATTTGGAAGTGATAACTTGGTGTGTGGAAATTGTACGGAAACTCAGAGGGAAAATATACACATAACTTATCAAAACATAACAATATGAATTTATTAACAAAGCACTGACTAACAAGTTACTTATACAAATCTAAAGCCAGGAATAATATGCTATCGAACAGAAATAACATAGTGTAAATATATGAGGGTGAATCTGGGTTATGTCTAGGTCTGGAACTCTATCTGTCATTCCTGGTTTGTCTGAAGTGGTTCTAACAGGATTAGGATGGAAGATCGATCCGACTAATGGTTGACTTTTGACTGTATTCGTCACAAGGTTTGGGCTGACATTGCCGAGTGACAATGTGTCCCAGACAGATGACGGTCAATACTCTGACCATCTGACCAGAGTGTCGCTAACAAGGCAATACAATAACATAAATACCGTAAACGAGAGTTGAGTGTGGTGTCGCGTGGGTCAAGTAACCCACTTGGCCTTCATCCGTATAGTCTGGCACTCCGCATCGCGACTAACACGTTAATAGATAATTATCTAACCCAAAATAGAATGGTCACGATAACTGGCACGTCCAGATCAACAATCACCACTCTCCGATGTGTCACAACATCATGTCATCATCACTTTTGTATATTCGCGGTACATAGGCCTTCATAACATAAATGCTATGGCTCACTACGGTCTTTACGGTTGTTGCACCTGCCGGTTCGAGAGTCTTAAAAGCGTTCTGAAACCACGTCAACTAGGTAAATCTGAACATAATATCAATATATCTTTAAGGGTAATCTGGAACCAAATAGAGCTCTGCAAGCCCTTTTATAGTGGTCGCTCACTTGGTGGTCAGCCTGTGTCCAATTGAACATCAGTTTGACCATTGGAGGCGGGCACTATAAGCTTAACTATGACATGCAGGGAGTTGGGCCAATCGGTACAACTTCCTGCCAGAGTCCAAGTGAACTCTGCTTGACCAGGGTCAAGGGTCATCTACACAAACTAGGAAATAGGTCGCAGGTGCAACCAATTACCCAGATACGCATGAAAAGAGTAATTGTTGTAGGGAATTCCTTACAACACTTTCTCTAAATAATCAACACTTTCACAAGTGATTTCCATCCAATGTATAAATAATAATGTGAAATATTATTATTTATCATAACTCAATAAATATACACTCTTTTATAAATTATTTACTTGTCAAACTAATCTTAGTTACTTATTAAACCCAAAAGTGAGAATAATCGATAGCTGGAGTTTGAAGTTAGCGCGGACAAACCGTCAGCGCCATCTAGTGGCGGAATAATAAGTAGTTTCCGATTTTGGACCGTCACATATATATTCATTGTTGAAGAAAAAGTTACGATAAATCATCGCTAAAAGTGATTTTTGTGACAAACAGTAATAAATATTGCAAAAATGTTTATTTTAATGAAATAGGAATATTTAGGGATAAGAATACTTTAAATATACATATAAATAAAGTTAACCCTAAATATTAACATGTGCTTTTTGAATATTTGAGATATTCTAAGGGATTCATATAACTTCGATCAAGGAGTTGATTTCATTGGATCAACTCATTATGACTCACTGATATGCAAATTAGCTAATCTGCCTATCAGTATCTCTGCTCCAGAATTGGAGGAAACTCAGGAAACCCCATGGTCTCATATTATATAAGCTCTTGCAAGAGCTTATTCTGGGCTTCTGTACTGAATTAATGTTGAATCTATATGATTGTCTATGTGTAACTTGTACCTGTAACCATTCAGAGTCATTTTGTCACCTTTTGCTTTAAATACGAATCGGCAGGCTGTCAACACCAAATTAAAGTAGGTATAATGCCCTAAAGACCGTAATTGCCGGGCCTGAGAACAAGAAGGAAAATGTACCGAGAATATACTTGTGCGCTTGCATGTAGGCCAGTCCTATTTGAGAATAATGCATTCGGTTTATTGCGGTGCGCCCGACTCAATCATGACGGCCGAGGAATCTTCTTTGGATTCCATAACCGACTTCTTCCCACTAATTTATACTTTTATTTAGTCTTTTATCAATAGTTGTACATTTGTTTAAATGCACGCAATTATTAGATTCCCTCGAATGTAATAATTGGGAAATAGTAAAGGGTGAGTTTTCACCGCAATACTCGAAATACAGGTGTAAGTCGATACCACGTGGTATCGCTAATTTGTGACGATCATCCGTCCGATGAACGCCGATAGTCGCAGGATTCGATAGTGCATTACCCCGATTAGGAACCGAGAAATACCAGAAAACACCAGAAGATTCATAATATTATTGTTTTTATGGATTTAACATGTTATAAGCCTCTGTAAGATAGTTAAAAAGTTTTACTAGTTTATTACCAGTTTCCTGGTCCTTAGATTAACTTATAGTTTCGATATGTTTATAAGTATTTTTCTGCCTCTGCATGATTTATTATTGTTACATCCTGATATAGTAGAACCCGGATCATTGTAAATTGCAATGATCCAGAATAAATGTTATGATTTGAGAAATTCCTTGTTTCTATGTTTATTTACTTTACGAAGATCCTAGTTCAGTGTTTGTGACGGTCTCGAACCGTAGTTATGGCGATGAATTGCCACTAGAGCGCACTATGCGTCTTTAGCGGCATATTCGAACTATAACAATAAAGATAAATAAGTGGATAATAAATATCGCACTTATTCATGATCAATACCAAAGTAATGGTCAATAAATGTATATTTTATATATTGTATTGACCATTCGCTCCAATCCACTTCGGAATGTTGGATGATACCGGAAGTGGTCATTACATTCCACAACCGGCATCACCCATTGGCCGCTCTGTTATCTACACATTCCTTAGGGATTAGTGGGAGATTAGCAGAGTATATAAGCTCATGCAAAACAGGAAGTATTGCTGAATGCTATGAGAAACCCTGAACTGAATGTTTGATCTGTGATATTGTTTGCCTGTGATTATTTGCCTAGATGGTATGTGTTATTATATTGAATGTATATATTATTGATCTTTGAAGTGTAGTGTAACATAACCATAGCATTTTATGGGTTGCGTGTTACTAACCATACTTTATAGTGTCTTACATGTATATAGTCGATGTATTGAACGTCCCTGTGGCATCTGTGTTTGTGTTACTCAGTAACACCTGTTAATAGGTGAATATGAGGCGAACATGGGGTCAAAATGACTATACTTCCCACATGGTGTTGGAGCATTATGTGTTGAGCTTTTGGCCGCCGATGTTGGGGACTGTCTTGTGTCGCATGGGCCATACGGCATCAGGGAGCGACTGTGACACGGCCTTTGACGACGATAGGCCTCAATGTGATGCGACATTGGACCGGGGCTGTGGTGAGTAACTCGTCTGTTGTTTACATCCCAATTTCTGGCCCTGGGCCCTTAATGTAGAAATAATGCATGGTGTAATATGCGGAATGTGGGTCAAACCACTTAGGTCGCCACTTGGCCGTGACTTGACCATTTACACCTCTTTTTCTTCCCCTAACACTTTATTTCAGTTGTGTTGATTGTATTATACTTTCCTGTATAGATACAATCAATCTATGTCTTGTTCCTTTTGGGTTGTGACAGACTTCAGTCAACTATATCCCTCAGGATCGCCAAGATATCACCATTGTGTTAAGCCTAAGCACATGGAACCAAATAAGCCTAAGGTATGCAAATCGATCTCATTTGCATATCTTAGTATTTAAATAATTGTAAGTGTAAATAAATTCTATTAAGAAATTAAAACTATATTTGCATAATTTATCTTGGTACATTTTTTTGGTGTTTTGTATCATGTTTATGCATGGTGGGTCGGATGATATTGTTGCAATATCGATCCTGATTTCACATTGTCACATGTTTGCAAGTGGGTTTATAGTTTTTATGGTTTCTTGTCCTTGTGACAAGTGGAGGTTTTCTAAAGTATAAAGAAAATCCACGTGTTCTTATGATTTCTCTCTTTAATTCCGATACAAAGTGTAAATAGCACTCTGGGAAAAAGCCAGATCGTCACACGTGGAGGTTCTACCGAGATAGAATAATTCATCCGAATTATTCTAAATTTGTCTAGTTTTAACTTGCATTCTGTTTCGGATTTTTGTATTGTATTTAATTCTTTGGAATTTTGTTCAAATATAATATTTTTAGGTAACTTTAAGATTCATTCGAATGATTAAAATTAATTGGTTAAAATTCCATACGGAATGAGATATTGTTATCACCGATTAAAAGAGTGATACAATGATGAAGTTAAAATGTTAGGTAAATATTTGATTTTATTTTTTACAAGCTACTAGTCTTACAAGTTTCAATCACTTTTGAGTTTTATGTTTGGATCGAAGTATGGCTGTAATTCTTTTGAACATGGCTGGAGTTATAGACCATAAGTAATTCTCGGATTATTTATGCGGTGCTGGGTACCTGTCAAACTGCTGTCTCGAGATTTACCGCAGAGTTGGAGTGAAAGTATTCGAACCTTGTTTTACTAGCCTAGAAGAAGAGTGAAAAAATATTTTTTCGTCCAAAATAATTCTCACATTGATATAGAACTGTATCTGTAAAATCAAATATAGACAGGAGACCCGAAAATACAAATTTTGACAATCCGAAAGTAGAACTTTGGAATAATTAATTAATCGACTCGAAACCGCCCTTAAAATTGTTATGATTTGTGAGCTAACCAGCCCAATTGTAATAATGAGTGAGCGCGGGTTACGATGATTTCTTATTCGGCTTTAGAAAGATTTAATATTTTTCTGCTTTTAATGTGACCTGCTACTCATATGTCTGTACCACCGGTATGTGCTAATCAAACCCGACCCGCGGGCCATGGCGGTTGAACCAAGGACCGCATGGTCGAAATAACTAAAACCCATTCTGCAACCCGATCTACGGACTTGCAGCCACTGTTCTCGCTTATGGAGGCGGGGCCCAGAGAACTGGGAACCCCGGCTTCATTGGGGAAACCAGGGAGTTGGCAGAGCTTGGCCAATGCATGACTGCACTGGTTGCTGGCTCACTAACAACTGCTGTCCCTGGATCCGCTCTGCCTCTACCTGCCTTCTCTGACTTCCTGTCTTGAGCGGAAGTGGTCATGTCCGCACCGTCCACTAGGGAGACATGACGCGGGCCGTTGCCGTGCGCCTGTGTCGTGACACGGTTGAAGCCGTTGTGGACCTACTTCGTACTGTGGTGAGGTCCAGGAGCCCTTCTGTATTGACCGGTACACGATTTTAGCAAAAATCCAATAAGTTGAATTTTGATGGAAATCCCGGAAACTTGATGCCGCCCGCGGTGGCCCGGCTCCCGCAGCGGTGCATGCCGATCTCCGTCGAAATAAAAGTCGGCTCTAAAAATGCACTTTAGAGCAATTCCGATAACAGGAACGTGTTCTGCGTGTTTAGTTGAGTCAGGAACATTGATTTCATAATTATAACCTGATTGGTTAACTTTGTGGCCCAAAAACAGCAAGTTTGACTTCCAAAGTCTAAGTTATGCCTAGTTAGGCCTTCCAGGTGCACTGAGTGTGGAAATGCCTCGTTTTTGGCTGTGTCAACCTCCTTGGTGACCGCAACTGGGTGTGCTTGTATGCCACAAGTGAATACAGGTAAATTATTGAGTCAACTCACAATTTAAAAGCCTAAATAAAACAAACTGTTTTATTCCTTAGGTGGAAAAACACTTGGAGGACATCTTGTCCTCATACATGAAGTTCAGAGCAGGAATGATGTCATCACCTCATGACATCATGACAGAAAGTGTACATACAGTATAGAATAACTCAGATAAGACAGGCAGCAATCAAAACACAGTAACGCCACCTGGCTTCAAAATACATAACTATAAATGCTGTAAATTCTCCAAACAATTCCAAATTGTGCATTAAGGTTATTACAACATTAAGTAACTTAAGGTTACAAATAAATACACTCATACTGTACACATTACATCGAAATAAACCTGTGTACAGTATTATATTAAATAATACTTTCTGCATAAGCACCTCTGGTGCTCTAGTATACATTGTGCATCTAAGGTTTGTTAAATGCACATTGTATTTACAAATTAATACAACTTAGACCACAGTGGGTGATTTATTCCAAATAAATTACACACTGTGTTTACAAATATTATAAACACTTTTCGCTTGCTAAAAACACCATTTTATTTACCCTTGGGTGTTCCTAACACTCACAACGGTCACATCTCTCCCCCCTCCGAAGAAGTTGGGTCGATGTCGTCAGAACCCAGAGCACGAACAACGGGAGAAACAGTGCCGCAACATCCAATATGCGGAGCTAGTCTTTTTGATGAAAAACAAAACACAACATACCAATGGAAAACAAAATGAGCAACAAGAGAGATGACACTTACCCTAAGACGTGGCTCTTGATAAAAATAGTTTTCAAAGTTTTTTTACAATATTATAATTTTAAGAATAAATATTTATTTTATTTAAAGAAGGTCTTTTAATTTCAATGTGTTACTGTGGGCTTTGTGCCCTTAATAATAATATTAATTTTTTAACTTTTTTTTTTTTTAAAAAATTTAGTGGTGATTTCTTCCGTGGGTCCTTAATTCGAATACAGTCGACCAAAACTACTATTTTTTTTTTTTTAGAAACAAAAACAAAAATTCAACGATTAATAATGTAACCCATTATTTGGGCTTTGGTTTGGATGGCGCTTTCTTAAGTGCTGCCAAACCTCTTATTGTCTTGGTTTTGACAATAGGTTTCGGTTTTGTCTCAACGGACTTACCGGGTGTAACTGGGATCTTTTGATCGACAGTTGCTGTTTTTGGAGGAGATTGGGTTGAAGTTTCGACTTCAACCTCCTTTGGGGTGACAATACTAGAAAATATTCCCGCCATTTCCTCCTCTATGGCCTGGTCGTACCAGAGTTTCGGCTTGTCCGCCCCATCGGTTGATGTGGTGGTGGACAAATCGGGGAACACGGCCTTTAAGCACATGTCCTGTAGTGACTTGAGTGGGACGGCAGCAGGTTGCTGTTCCACCGTCTTTTCCACTTCCAGTGATTCGGCCTGTGCAATTACCAATTTTTGGGATGCAGTGGATGCAATAAGAGACTGGAGATCATGTTATGATATTCTGTGTTTGTTTGAATTTATTCTATATTGTATAAATACTTAATTATAGTTATTATGTTTGTGACGGTCCAAAATCGGAAACTACTTATTATTCTGCCACTAGATGGCGCTGACGGTTTGTCCGCGCCAAATTCAAACCACAGCTATCGATTATTCTCACTTTTGGGTCTAATAAGTAACTAAGAACAGTTTGACAAGTAAATAATTCATAAGAGAGTGTATGTTTATTGAGTTATGATAAATAATAATATTTCACATTATTATTTATACATTGGATGGAAATCACTTGTAAAAGTGATTATTACTTAGGGAAAGTGTTGTAAGGAATTCCTTACAACACTTATTCTTTTCATGTGTATCTAGGTAATTGGTCGCACCTGTGACCTACTTCCTAGTTTGTGTAGCTGACCCTTGACCCCGGTCAAGCAGAGTTCACTTGGACTCTGGCAGGAAGTTGTACCGATTGGCCCAACTCCCGGCATGTCATAGTTAAGCTTATAGTGCCCGCCTCTGATGGTCATACTGATGTTCAATTGGACACAGGCTGACCACCAAGTGAGCGACCACTATAAAAGGGCTTGCAGAGCTCTATTTGGTTCCAGATAATTTTTAAAGATATATTGATATTATGTTCAGATTTACCTAGTTGACGTGGTTTCAGAACGCTTTTAAGACTCTCGAACCAGCAGGTGCAACAACCGTAAAGACCGTAGTGAGCCATAGCATTTATGTTATGAAGGCCTATGTACCGCGAATATACAAAAAGTGATGATAACATGATGTTGTGACACATCGGAGAGTGGTGATTGTTGATCTGGACATGCCAGTTATCGTGACCGCTCTACTTGGGTTGGATAATTATCTATTAACGTGTTAGTCGCGACGCGGAGCGCCGGACTATAAGGATGAA
>JH432193.1:11096-31858 GCA_000239455.1 Strigamia maritima
GTTATTCCGACTGTTCTCAGATACAGTTAGTGCAACTTCTTCACCTTCGGCCATATCCATTTTGAAGAAATCGCTCGAAATTTTCGGATTTTGAGAATAAAGTTTAGTCCTAATTTTGGTAAAAATCGAATGGGTCGTGAAATTATTAATCTAGAACTTTGAAAGAGATATCAGTTATCGGACACAACAGCCAATGATATCCTGGTATAGCTAATCGATAACTATGATGATGCGATCAGTGATACTCTGAAGAATTGTTTCGTCTTTAGAAAAGATGTAAAACCATTTAGTTATCTCTCTGGAGAAGTTGAAATTAAAAAATGTTGGTTGACAACAAACAATACAACTATACAGTATACAACTACTACAGACTGCCATTACTAGTAGAGATGATGTCATTTCAGGAGTGATGGTATGACGTCAGAATAAATCCTATCCATGTGTTAAATAAAACTATACAGTGTACCCAACTCCAACTCCTTGGTGATAACCAAAAACCACTACAGCAGAAAAACAAAGTGCTGCAGCAGAGAACCCAGGAGAGGCCACGAGGAGGCTGGGCTTGGAAGTTTTCTCCCCCAATGGAGTACCCAGGGAAGACCCCATGGAGGCTAGGGTTGGACGTTTTCTCCCCCCACGAGGAGGTAGAAAGTTGGATTTCTGCCACCATAAAAATAAAATCCCATTTTCAAAGACGGAAATAAAATTTTGCAGTTTTAAAAACTATGTGGCCAAAATGTGTTCGAATAGTCAAAATGGCGGCAGACAAAGAAAAGCTGACGACAACTGCATGATGTCTTCAATCCTCGGTGTATCACGAAACAGCCGAGGAGAGTATACTTCTTATGATCAGTGGATGAGAGAGAGAGAATTAAAATGACATTAGATGGTTTGTGCGCGTCACGTAAAATAACAATTACGAGACGTAATAATTAAAAATAAATAAAAAAATCTCGTATTTTTTATTTTTCGTAATTTAATTACGAGTTTGTCGTCATTGCATTTGCGCCACGAACAAACACACGACAATAATGAAAATTAAGTTATAGTGTTAGGATAGGTACTTTTTTGAGCTGATTTTAATTGCTTGGAACATTGAATAAACATTTGACTTAGTTTACAAATTGTCTTTTCCATCTTAGCTGTGAGAATCCAGCTTAAAAATAGTTAAAATCGTGACAAAAAAATTTGACGGGACGTCTGCGAACATCGTGGCCGACGTAGGTGCGTGTTCCGCGGCCACGATGTTCGGTGATGTCCGCACCCGATTTGTCGTCATTTTTCGCAATTCTTACCTATTTTCATGTCGATTTCTCATGTACTAAAACCTAAGTTTGGAGTCAAGACATGCTCGGTTTATCATTCCCAAAATGGATGCCACGGTTTCAAAATTTAAGCAAACTGCGCATCTCACTGCGCAGATTTAATTACAAAATTCTCGTTTTTAATTCCACGATATTTTTTAAAAATCTCGTCACGAGAATGGAAAAATTAGGACTTTTGAAACGAAATATTTTTTAATATTTCATATTTAATGACATTTCGTAAATATAATTGGCATGCGCAAACCACCTATTACCACAGATGAAAAAGCAAGCAAGAACCAAACAAGAAACGCGCCAACAATCCGGCAACAGTCGTAGCAATGGTGAAAATGGATGATAGATAAAGAATCGACCGGGCCATGATTAAAACGAATTATGGACCGGGCCATCTATTTTTTTCAAAATGGCTGTTTCACACGTTTTATTCAAAAATAACCTTTACTTTCATTGGTTACTGACAGATGTGTGACTTAGGGTATAAATACTTTCCTGCGATCAGTCCACTGACCAATCCGAGTTACTCCAAACTTATAGGTAAATTGTAGCACAAAATACCCATATGAATAACGTCCTATCGTCTGTTCATCTGTTCATCGCTTTTATCGTTTTCAAAACTTTTTTCATCAATGGGGCAGCACTTTTTACAGTAGTGCTCCTCCTTACTGCCGTAAGTTTTGGTGCAGTCCTATCCCGAGCAGTTTTCTGCGTTGCAATTAAAATGGGAAGTTTCTGCTCAGCCGCATCTTTTGCAACTTTTATAGTAGTCGCAGCAATCCTAGCAGCGATAGCTTTTGCCGCAGCGTCGCGCTCGTCGACTTTCCTCCGATGCAATTCTCGCCAAGTTTCATTTTCTAGAGGTTCTTGAGTTTTGAAATTTCGTTTACAAATCTGCATCCAAAATTCGTCGGTTTTGCCAACCAGATACGGATTGATTGTTTCAACGTGAATCAACTGTTGAGCTGTGCATGTAAACAAATAAGGACTCAACTCGTCGAAATTGCGACCTTTCATTTCTTTTTCACTATAGAATTGGGTTTTTAAATAATTCAAACTGGTCGACGGGGGGTTAGTTGAATTAGAATTATTTTTGCGTGGTCTACTCGTACTCACTTTACAACGTCGCATCGGTATTGAGCTCGTGAATGCAATCATTACATCATCATCTTGTTCCGGTCTTCTTTTTATAACCGGGCGTCGAAATTTTTTCGGTTTTGATTCAGGTTCAGAATCAGTTCTTTTTCGCTTTTTATCATTGTTTATCACCGGTTTACTTTCCATATTCAAATTATTTTCCATCTCAAATTTCAGTTGTTATTAGGTTAATGTTCCGAGTGATGTACAATTATAAATGAATAAACAGACCGGTTCGATTCGTTATATACTTTAGTCAGCATAAACGTTGAATGAACATTTTAACACGGAACGTTTTAATTACGCTATGACAATGTTCTGCTTACGTAATTAAAAAGTTCCGTTTAGAAGCGTTCATTCTGATTTTTTATTTCTGCCACAATTAATTGAAAAGAAAAAAATGTTTTTTCAAGAATGTGAAATTTGCTAAATAACATTTTTTTTGGTCAATAAATCTGATCTATATTAAATACGACACAAAACACTAGTGTTCTAAATTTCCTAATTAATTAATTAATTAATTAATTTGTGATATATTATCACATGGGACGTCAGTAAATATTTATTTAAATTTGAGTATAATAGTGAAAAATCTCTTAGTGTGATGTGGATTAAAAACAAATGGCATTTTATATTTTCAATTAATTTAACTGAACCTAAATATTTCTGCTTTCAAATACTATTTTTAGATGAAATGATTAATGAATATGAAAATTATTGCCAACATGCTTTTCATATACGTGTTCGAGGATTGGTGCTGGGAACACTTGCTTGGTTATATTGTATACTGTATGTTAGGGTTTATAAAGTTTGCTAATACATACACAAATAGATATATTTATATACAAAAAATAGCATTATTCATTTGCACACATTACATAATGAGCACTAATACGTTGGAAGATGCGGAATCCACAGTTCAATTTCCTACAAGTAAGAACACGAATAAACGATTCAATGTCATGGAATTCAACCGCGTCTGGAGAAATAAGAAGAACATAAAACCGGCAGTGAAAGTTGGAAAAAAGGCACCGAAAAAAGGGAAGAAAAAATTCGATATAAAGAAACCAAAGTCTTCGTTCGCAAAGAAAACAAGAGAAAGAAAAATTGAAATTTCCGAATCGGACGAAACCGAAGAGGAAATTACGTCATCAAATAATGATGACATTTCGGATGATTTCGATTTTCAAAATGACACTTTTCAATCAGTTGTGTGTGTATCGACATGTGTACCGATGGTGGAGAACAATAATGGCAGCAAAAAAAAAGAAAAATTGAAGAAATCGAAAACGAAGTAAACCCGCCATTAAAGAAATCAAAACATGAAATTACTGATGTCGAAGAAATGGATGAATCTTGAAGAATACGATGGAAAAATATGAAAATTTTAAAAATTTGTATTGAAAATAATAAAATGTTTTTTTTAAAAAAAAAAAAAAAAATTTTTGGATTTTTTTTGTATTGTTACGTAGATTAGACGTTTATCTCGCTGTATATAAACACGACGAACATCATTCCGTATCTATGATCGTTATTGGTCGCTCGATTTTCTATTAGTATAATTCTAGTGTCTATAATATGGATTTGGAATCGGATTTTAAGAAATTTACTACAAATGAAATTCCAGAAGAATTGCAAGTTCTATTTGATTTCGGTAAATTGATGCCAGAGGAGTCGGATGCTGTTAAAAGCAGAAAAGGTATACAACGGCCAACTAAAGGAGCCATGTTAGCGTTTCTAAATAGAACTTATGATAGTAGGAAAGAAAAGTGGACTAAGCATTATGTTCAATTTTTCAAATCGAGAATTCAAGTTTTGGCTAATGATTTAAAACGCAGTGAATTTAATGTTGTAAATGCAAAAATAAGAATTGAGAAAAAAACAAATGATTTGAAGAGTTATTCTCAATTAGTTTCTGTGGTGAAAGAAGTGACTGACAAGAATTTTGGAACGAAGAAACGCAAAGCGGGAATTGTTAGTGACCAACCGAAATCAAAAAAGATGAGAAATGAATGAAAATTTTAAAACTTTACTGCAATGTTGCTACTCTGAAAACCAGATTGGAACCTTCACGGCTAAAGTTTTATCAAAAACCGCTAAAAAATTGCCTAAATTTTTTTTCTTTTTTAAATTGTGCATTATGGAATAAAAATTCGAAAAATTTCTTAGTAATGCTTATTTTTTCTAGCATAAATTCGTAAATAAATTCATAAATTGTATAACATCACGCAAAATAAAGAATCACCATCATCTACACTAGTGTTGCCAACTTAGCGGATTTCCCGCTAGATTTGGCGGATTTTTGAGACCCCCATCGGGAAAAAAACGAGGCAGCGGACTGCGGAAAATCTAGCTTGGAGATTTTCCAATCGGCAGATTTTTGGCGGATTTTAGGATTTAAAAAAAAACATTTTGTAAATTTTTGACCAATAAGAAACGGCCCACTTGGGCCCTGTGGGGTCTTTCTTATTGGTCAAAAAATTGACAAAATGTTTTTTTTTTAAATCATAAAATTTCGCCAATTTTTTTTTAGGCCGTGTGGGGTCTTTCTTATTGTCAAAAAATTGACAAAATGTTTTTTTTTAAAAAATCCTAAAATTCGCCAAAAATCCGCCAATTGGAAAATCTCCATTAAAAAATTCCGATTAAAAAATTTATTTTAATTTTTTTGGTTTTTTTTTTTAGCTTTTTCTGGAAAAAATTGGCGGAATTTTAGCGGATTTTCACCTTTTAGAGTCAGCGGATTTTAGCGGAATTTAGAGGTTACCAAAACGGAATCCAGATTTTAGAGTTGGTAACACTGCATCTACATATGAAACGTACGTTGATACATTTGTCAGTTGTGCAAATCCTCTAATTACGGTTATAGAACCTCTGTTAAGTTGGCCCCCCAAGTGTAAGCCCAAATAAATATGATGATTGGACTGGGATCTACATCCTATGAGCTCAATGGGTAAGTAATTAATTTTCATTGGGCTCACTTTGTTTTTCTAACTTTCACTTTAGGGGGCCAACTTTATAGTCAGCCCCCCAAATTAATGGGCCAGAAAAACTAATGAATGGGCCAAGTAGCTCGCTCATCCAATGGGCTCAATGGGTAAACAAAAAATTTTCATTGGGATCATTCGGTTGGCCCAATAAATCGATTTTTAGGTTTTGGGCTAATCCAATGTCAAATTTAAAATTTAATGGGTCAGAAAAACTAATGAATGGGCCAAGTAGCTCATCCAATGGGCTCACTTGGTTGGCCCAATAAATCAGCTAAATGTATTCAAATTTAAAAGATGATTTTATTTCATTAAAAAGCATGTTTTCTTTATATGGGCAATAAGACATTCATCTAATATAAACTGTTCTAACAGGATAGATATAGATAGAATTGAGTTTATAGACGCAAGCGACGACTGAAGTCATACACGTCTTTTAAACTGACCAATATAAATCTGACATAAACAAACACATTTGACCTTGATAAACACTACATTCATACATTCCATTGCAGAATGGAATGCAGCATTACATTATCAAAAAAAGGTCAAAAACAGAGACAAAAGCCACAGAAGAGAAAGCGGAGCAAAAAAAAGAGATAGATAACCAGAGGACCCATTAGCACCACTGCAGCGGAAAAACAAAGTGCTGCAATGGAGTACCCCCAGGGGAGGCCACAAGGAGGCTGGGCTTGAAAGTTTTCTCCCCCAATATACAGCGAGATACCCAGGGGAGGCTACAAGGAGGCTGGGTTTGAAAGTTTTCTCCCCCCCTCCCCCTGGCCTGTCTAGAAGGAATACCATCTTGGGGTCTTTCTTAGATTAAAACCTAGATTATCTAGATTATGTGGACAACCCAGAGGATTCAGAATGCAACTGGCCACTGAACTAATCATGTCTGCATAGGAACTCAGTTTTTCAAACGATTGTTTCTTTCTTTTCTTCCCCAGACACATACATTGAGCAACGCTGGAAAATGATTGTCGTCCCTGTGCCAGAACGTAAAACGTTGTTTTTTTTACTATAAAAGGACTGAAAACGTTCTTTCTTGACATAGAACGTAGAATAAAAAGTACAGGACTGTTAGAGAGCAGGATCGTCGGGGAATACTCCGGCGTAACGAAGTAAAGAAAAGAAAGAAAATTGACCATGAAATGGATCAAAATCAAAATGTGTAGCAAAATTTTAGCACATATAAATTTCTAGAAAATGACATGACTTCAATTATATATTTGCTACAACAAAGATCACAATATTAGCAAATGTAAAAATTTACAATAAAATAACTTTTACATTCTTCAATAAGTGATTTACTTTTTATATGCTGTTAAAAGATTCCTGCAATGCAATTGCATGTAATGTATAATCAAGAATCAGCTAGTATTATAGTTAGTCAGACCTGACAGAGAGAGAGAGCCGGCGTGATGGTAATATTTTATATAATTTATAATTTTTAATTTTTTTTTTATATAGCCACGAGCTAATTTCCATATTCAAGACCATATCGTATGTATCATTGCCATAATAATTTTGGGAGGAGTTTTAGCTTTACTCATCTTAACCAAAAAAATTAAATGTTAGGTAAGATAGTTATAGTTATAAGAGCGGCTACTGTGGCCATGATGCTAGAGACACTGGCTACAATGGAATGCCCGGCAGAGGAGGCCACAGTAGGCTGGGCTTGGATGGAGTTTATAGTGGCGTCTTAGGCCATACGTGTCTTTAATCTGACATACTGAAACTGAACATACTGAATTCTGAGGGTGCCATCTCGTGTGTAATGAAGGACACCCGAAGTAACCTAGATGACAAAAGCAGTTATTTCCAGTGACAGTACCATTGAGGAATTCATCAAAATATTTCCCGAACCAGAATTTTTTTAAAATAATACCAACAGGGTGACAACACTTGTACTGGACGCACGTCCAGATATTCATCTCAAACCAATACAGATCAGCTTTTAAAGCAGAATTAATGGAAGCCATGGTAAAGCAGAGAAGTTGCTATTGCTGGTGATTATTTACAAAAGGAGCAACTCGGCATTCTTACACACCGAACCCCTACTGTATGGGAATTGGACGCTCGCTGGAACGATCCAGCTGGTGAAGGTACCGTAATTCCGGGTGACTTTGCACCACTATAGTGAAAAGGAGTCGTTTTTGTTTCATGTGGACAAATTACATTACATTGTATTATTTTTAAAATATTACAATGTATATTTGGCCTATGTACATGAATATTCATGTTTAAATAATGATTATTATATAATTTAAAAAAATGAAATTAGCAACCTCTCATTTTAGTCATTTTTTCTTACTTGACAAATTGTATAAGCCATATTAAAGGTTAGAATGTTTTTTGTATATAGTATGTTTTATTTGTTTGTTCTGAACTTATCATTACTTTTTCTGTAGACGGGACACTTGGCTTGTGTCCCGTCTACGGGATGTCACCCACAAGGCGGACATTCTGTAGACGGGACGCTTTTTTCCCCGGACCCGACAGTGTCCCGTCTACAGTGAACCCTCTCTGTAGACGTGATATTTTCATATAAAATATGATAAAAGTGTGATAAAAATGATAAAAATGAGATAAAAAGTAAACTAACACAATAAAAAGGTGAAAAATACATTGTTTTGTGCCTATTGTTATTAAAAATTTGAATTTTTTGGATCATATTTTTTCTTAAACATAAAAAAACATGATGCTGTAACCACTTAAAATAATGGAAAACTGTTTAAAAAGACAAATCTGGGCTAAACACACACTTACGGCAGTGTGTTTGATCTAGTGGCAGTTTTGTATGCTGGGCCAAACCTGACACCACTGTGGGAGGTGAATTTGGCCCACACTTTAAATTTTAAAAAAAGTATGAAGATTTGATAATTAATTTTTTTAACTGACATAAACGTGTTCACACCATCTATTACACTTTCATCAATTTTAATAATAATTGATAAGTTTGTTTAGATGGTACAAACAAAAACGTTGAAAAAGTGGGGGCTTTGGCCCCGGGTCCGGCTAATCGTAGGTCGTAGGTCGTAGGTCCTCGGTCGCCAGGAGGGGTTAATCGGTCGTAGGTCGCCAGAAATGATTAATCCATAACCCATACGACCAGACCCAAATAGTCAATTTTCATTATTTTCATTCGTTTTTTTTTATTATTTCTTTCATTCGATTTTATGTGATGTGTATTTTTATATTTGTTTTCCCAAAAATTTTTTTTTTTTTTTAAAAAATTATAATTGCCTTGTCAATACCCGTGTCAATACGTTCAATACGCGTGTCAATATGTTCAATACGCGTGTCATTCCTTTTTTTTTATTATTTCTTTCATTCGATTTTATGTGTGTATTTTAGATGTGTGTTTTTAAGCACATTTTTATGTGTGTTTTCCCATTATAAATAAAAATTAAAAAACCTGAAATTGAAAATTTTTATTTATTTTTACCCTTTTTATATATATTGTATTTTAATATTGTATTTTTATTTAAATTGGGTAATTGTTATTTATAATTGAAAACACACACATTTTATTGAAAATTTTATTTTATTTTGAAAATATAAAAATGAAAATTTAAAAAACTGTTATTTAATTTAAAAGTTACACAAATGACAAATGAAATATTCTGATGATGTACTATTAACATCTAAACACTCTTCGTGAAACCATTTTCGGCAAACTACACAAAGAATGTGGGGTCTCGTAGTTACATCTGCAGTTTCATCAACTGATCGCCCTACATATGGTTTGCAATCAGTCTCAACTGCACATGTGGAAATCTCCATGTTTGACTCATAAAAAAGCAATTCAAACTGTAACCCGATTGACTGTTTAGTTGTTTGTCTCACACTGTACAAATCAAACGAAAAAATGTTTTCTTCGAGAATTTTCTTCACCTTTCCAGCATTTTTCATTTCTGAGAATCCCTGTGAAATCCCATCTTTGATTTTCCCTCGATAATGAATTGTTTAATTAAATTTCTATGTTTTTTGCTGTTAATCTCCGCAAATGCTTCATTTTGGAGGAGAGCTGACACGCCTTGACAGACAAACACTCCACAGTCAAAACCATTGTGTTGCTGTTTCATATCAGGGGCATAATTAAAAACCCACTCGTTGAAAGGAAAATGGACACCAGCAACAGCATAAGAAATAGCAGTTAGCACAGCTAAAGCCTTAAATGACTGCTCTTGCCTCGAAAACATCTCCAGAAGGTGGCATCGAATCCAGAATGATAAATTGCTTCAGCTTAAAGCAGATGATACCCAACATCCAGTGATCAGCAGTTTTTTGAGATTGTGTATTAGTGCCAAGCAAAACCAAAATAACATCCTTATTCAAAGCTTGACTACGCTGTAAGAAAACTACCGAAGAATACCTCATATTATCAATTGAAAGACACTTCACAATATGAAAAGGAACATAAAGAATTCCTTCACGCAAATCAAATTTCCGTAATGCACCAATGCAGTAATCATCAATTAAAAAATTAGTTAGCCATTCTCCTGGCTTCAAGCAATCGAGTCGACTATCAACAGTGTCCGGATTCAAAAACATATTAAAATCAAAATCATTTATGGGGCTAAGATTCTTAAATTCTTCATCGAGTCGGATTTTTTTACGCGGTGTTGATTCAATTGCTGCATAGGGATCTTGAGTCATTGCAATTGAGTCAGCAGCAGGAAGAGGAATTATTTCTAAGTCTCGCGGTCTTGGGTTCTTCTTCCCGGATTTTCCTTCTTTTCCTCCTTCTTTTCCTCTACCGAGTTTAACCAAAGAAGTCAACTTATACATCTTTTCATGATCCTCTGCGATTTCCATTCCAAGATGTAACATTACTGCCATTTTATAGTAGCAGTTACCTTTCGATTTGCATGAACAAGTAAATTTTTTATCTTGATGAACTACTGTCAAACGTTTGTCTTGGTTAAATGGGGGAACAACAATAAAGGTATTTAATTTTCGATAACTAAATGAGCTAAAAATGATTTTGAATATAGACGGCGTGGATCCTTCATAATTGTTTTAAAGGTTACAGGAAAAGAAAAATGATATTTTACGAAACTGTCATTTAAACCCTAAATAACACTTACAATTTATTTAGAGTAGTTGAAAATGCTACGACCTACGACCTACGACCTACGACCTACGACCTACGACCTACGACCTACGACCTACGACCTACGACCTACGACCTACGACCTACGACTAGCCGGACCCATTACACATTACTATAAAAGCATGAAATATAAAAGCATGAAAGAAAAAAGCGTACAAATGTTTGTTGTTTTGTAATTCCAGAACCAGTAGTCAAGAAAAGAAAACATAAAAATAAAGCAGAAAATCACTGTTTTGAAGGCCAATAGTTACAGACAGACAGAGACTGAGATTATGAGTACATTCCATTGCAAAGGGTGCCTCTCGAAAAATCTGTTAACAATATTTACAATCCAAAGTCGACAAAAGCAGCACAATACAATCTTAGGCTTTATCTGAAAAAGTTTATTCTCAGTCTCCCTGTCCCAATGAGACTGCCAGGCAAGACATTAACAAAAATGAGAAGAAAATATATACCATTCACAAGTTAATTCTCATAAACTGGACAAAAATCCAACTTCCAATATTGGGACCACAATAAGAAAAAGTCAAAATTTGGTGGAATAAGATTTGGTTACACTCTTACATTCGAAAGCAGTCTTACAGTACCAAAAATATTTCTGATGAAAATGACAGAGAAAGAGAAAGAAGACAGAATGCGAAATTAGAAAAATTGAGAAATACAATTTTCAAAATCAACAAATTTTTCGGAATGGAAAATACCAGAGCTCTCTTTTAGCTAGATCGTAGCTTTAGACCGACAATCTATCTCAGGGGTGACCACGGGGAGGTAGAGAGTTGGATTTTACACCCCAACATTCGAAATTTTCGCCGCCGCCGCCATTTTTAGCCGAAATGGAACACGAGATCAAGAGAGAGAGAGAATTGTTTATAGACTCAAGCGGCGACTTACACCATGGAACAGAAAAGAGAGAACACGGAATTAGTTAGTAAATCTTCTGTAAATCTACCTCACTGAATCATTTGTGCTTTGTCCAGTATGTGGAAGTAAAGCTAGACCACAGATTATCAGACCTCCTTCTCCATCAAATGCTGCAACGGACTGACGTTGACTATCGCTCATTGGTCATTGGAGATCACGTGATTTGTTCGACTTTTCAACACAAGAGGGAGTTTCAAACGTCGGTTATAAAAATGGGACAAAAATAACGAACCAATGGATTTGACCGCGAAGGATGACGCAACTATTAAGAGCGCTGCCAAGATTAAACAATAAAATAAATAATGTGGGTTGTTTTGTTACACATGCACTATAAGCTAATAACATTTTACCGACAAATGACAAATCAAATATGAAATATATTAAATCAAATCGCAGTTTGCAAATATTCAGTTCTGGGAGGACGATCAACAGGACGAACATGAACAATAATTTTTTTAAACGTGTTCTGGAAACTTTAAAAATTAAATAAAAATCATTTTAAAAAATAACAAAATTTATTCAGTATGGTATTAAAATTTTGATTTCATAAAACTTTTAAGAATTGTTTGTTTTACCTTCATCTTGACCAGCCTTAGATAAAAGAAAACACTTAGCAGTTGAATTTGGTTCATACTAAATGGAAGGATGATTTGATGACCCACACATGAAACGGAGCACATCTCTCTAATGTAATCTTGAGACCAAATATCTATGAACCCATGTCTATTTACCTGACCCCCATGCTACCGGCATCACCTCTGATCCTAAAAGAAAATCATTTTTTTAAAAAATTTTATTCGTATAATTAAATTAACCTTACAGAAATAATACTGGTAATGGTAATTAAAAAAACTCCAAAATTCAAACTCACTTATCAACTAACACACAGAAAAAAATCAAGAGAAACTACTTCGGTTCCGAGTTCGATATTATACTCGTAATACAAGCCGACTCCAGGCTAGCATGAGTGAGCTTATGTACATTACATGAATAAATAATTTTTTTTTTTTAAATTGAAAAAATGAAAAAATGTCAAATTTAGAAAAAAAAAGCATAAGAAAGAGTCAAATTTTGAAGTAAAAAAACATAAAATTTCGAACCATAAAATTTCGATTAATAAAACCATAAAAATTCGACAAAAACCATTAAAAACCATGAAATTTTGATTAAGACCATGAAACGCCAAATTTTAAGATAAAAACGATCCAACTTCGAAATAATTCGAAGAAAAAACATTAAAAATGTCAGTAATTTAGAGAAAAAAACATGAAAAAATGTAAAGTTTAGAGAAAAAACATGAAAAAATGTCAAGTTTAGAGAAAAAACATGAAAAAAATGTCAAGTTTAGAGAAAAAACATGAAAAAATTTAAAATTTCGAATTAATTTGAGAAAAGTCACATTTTAAAGAAGAAAAGTATGAAAAAACAGGAAAATGATAAAAATAACCCCATAGTGACATGTGCATCTGAGTGTGTTGCACCTGCTCATGCAATAATTATATAATTTTATAGAGCTCATTTCCACTTATTTTTTGCACCTTGATTAATTACGGGTTTCTTCTGGCTTGAATGAATAAAAAAAACTTGCACTAGGAAGTGACCTCTAATTATTATACTAAAGTCTTAAAAATCAAATAATAATTAATTAATTTTCTAAGAAAGAGTAAATTAACTGTGAATTTTAAACATGATAATTTTTTCTTGACATTTTATCCAGAATTAAATATAATGTAAGTAAAATTTATAATTTATGAGACATGCGCCGTGTACTTAATTATCAACCCATTATAGATGTGTTGTTTAATTATCTCACTTGGTCAGGAGACTGTCATGGTTGACCAAGAGTAACGAAAAGGTCGTCAGCAAAAGCATAAGTAGATGGATGTACCCGGGAATTGAGTTTTTCGTAATTATGCAGTGCTTAAGGAATATGCTCGTCTTTCTTTCCACATTTTTAACCGTCAACGCGTTTCAGCCATTTTTCCTGACGCCCCCAACATGGCCCGGACATATGCCGTATCATCCTCATCATTGGTTTCCTCCGTACGTCACTGGACATCGAAGATTAGAACCAATTTACCCTCACTGGAATTATTATTTCGATGGAGTACAGCATGATGATCAAAGGTACTTACTATTTATTAATAGATCCCGGATATTTATGGTAAATAAAATTCGTTTCATGCGCATTAAATATGAATCAAAAATTTCAATTCATGCAAAATCTAAAAATTGTTGAATTTGGTGAAATTTTATCCAAAACATTTTTTAATTTGGTGAAATTTTAACTCCAAAAAATTTTTTAATTTGGTGAAATTTTATCCAAAAAATTTTTTAATTTGGTGAAATTTTATCCAAAAAATTTTTTAATTTGGTGAAAAATTTAAGCAAATTTGTTTAATTTGCTAAAATTTTATGAAAATTTGTTAAATTTGATTACACTTCAGCCCAAAAAATTTTGAAATTGGTGAATTTTAATCGCAAAATTTTTATAATTTGATGAAATTTGTAGAATTCTCAAAAGTTATCCAAATTTCCGTTTCAAAATTGTCAAATCGCTGATGAAATTCTATCACACGTACAAGGTACGGATGGAAAGTATTGAAAATATACATTTATGCATTTTTGGCCGAATTTGACAAAATATGCAAATAAAACCATTTATCCGGGCTCTATATATTTATTACATAAAAATTTATGGTACGCATTCACACGTTTTATTCTAGAGCACCGCCACAGTCAACAACTTACCCACCTCTGAGACCAACTAATCCCAAAGTGGTTTTGGAATTACCCGTTTTAAATACAGATCCATTTGTGCCACAAGTGTATACTACGTCTACTTCAACTACGAGTACTACACCCTTTCCACTCCGCTTATCGATATTCAATGCTACTCGTTCTCCGTATGTGGTTACAGTTGAGACAAAGCAGGAAGAGCCCACTACGAGTACTCAAAGTAATATTTATGCGGTAAAAAATTGTTTGTTTTAATGTTTTCTAATGCATTTTTTTTATTTTGTTTGTGATACGGTAGATATTTTTGGTTTATTTAACATTGTGCGATTCTCCCATTTTCTGTGCAGCGGTGGAAATGGACAAAACGGAACTTGTTATACTTCCTCAGAGTGTAATTCACGTGGAGGAATCGGTTCTGTGCCCTGTGCCCAGGGATTTGGAATCTGCTGCTTATGTAAATTTTTATTTTTTATTATTATTATTATTATTTTTTTTTTTTATTGTATTTTTTTTTTTTTATGTTAGTTAACATATCATGTGGTCAAGAGATTCATCAAAACGGATCTTATTTTGTAAATCCTCGTTATCCGTTGGCGTATTCTGGAGATGGTTCGTGTTCCGTGACCATTCCGAAGACAACGCTAGATGTGTGTCAACTGAGATTGGACTTTATCGATTTTGATACCCGTCGTCCCAGCTCTGGCGACTGTAATTCGGATCGTCTGTACATTACGGGACAAAATGCGAATAATTTGATTCCTCCGATTTGCGGTTTGAATTCGGGACAGCACAGTAAGTTAAAGTCAATTTATGGATTAAAAATTTAGTGATTCTAGCGGAGAACTAAGTCTAATGAGATTCAGTGATGTGGGTTATTGCGACGGCCTGGACATGAGTTTGTGTGCAAAACTAAATTCGAGAATCTAACTTGTGAAAACTATCGACTAGAGCGTACGCGCGGATTGGTTGAATTCGAATTTCTGGTCGAATTTCATTGGTTGGCGCGCCTATTGTTTTGATTATTGAGCACCATGCAAAATATCCGAAAATAAATTTATGTTTTATCCACTTCTGCAACAAGTAGCCGTCAGAGCGAGCCACTCCACCCCAATTCCAAAATGGCAATAGCGCGATGTTTCACTGATTCCGCGAGATTCTGCGAGATTTCGCGAGATTTTGCGAGATTTTACGAGAATTCGCGAGGTTTTACAAGATTTCGCGAGATTTTACGAGATTTCGCGAGATTTCGCGAGATTTTACGAGATTTCGCGAGATTTTACGGGATTCCACAGGATTTACATTTGCTTGGGTATTTCGTTAAAATCCCGTGAATCTCGTGAAATCCTGTAAAATCTCGTGAAATTTCGTGGAATTCCATGAAATCCCGTGGAATCTCGCAAAATCTCGTGGAATCCCATAAAATCTCGTGGAATCCCATGGAATCTCGCGAAATCTCGTGAAGTCCTTTGAGAAATATATTTATAGATTTGTTGTTGTTGTAGTTTTTCTCGTTAGATTCTCTTCCCGAATACCACTCGCGCTAGTGATTGTCGAAACAGCTTGCAACCATTCATTTTTTTACTCATTGATAAAACCACTCGTGCATCTAAAAATTGCGACCAGAATAAACCACTCGTGCCCTGCAGACACTCGTGATTTATACAGGTCGCAATTTTTGATGCACTCGTGATTTCTACCGAGTAAAAAAATTCATTATTACAAGCTTATTTCTACAATCACACTAGCGCTTGTGGTATTACACCTGATAATTTTTGGTTTATCAATTTTTGTGGATTTATATAGATTTCTATGGCATATGACAACTAAATGATTTTTTTTTGTGCCAGATTTGCAAGATTTTCAAATCCAAAATGTTTTTTTCCTTGTGTCCTTAAAGGGTTTACAACATCATATTTTTTATTGGTCCAATTGGATCAAACATTCCCTAAAATAATTTTTCAGAGATTTTTTGTGAAAACGAGCAGACGACAATATAAAAAAGTGAGCGAGACCAAATCGAGAATTTGAGCGATATTGTTACCAGTCCCATGTAGCACCAGGGCGGCGGCCGGCGGTTGAAGCCGTCGATTCGACGGCGTTTTCCGCCGCTATTGCCGCCATGGCGGTGTAGCAGCGGTCACCGCCATCGAATCGACGTCGTTCACCGCCACTATTGTCGCCGTGGCGGTGGCCGTCGTCTGTTCGCCGTCGGGTCGATGGCAGTCACCGCTGCTGTACCGACGTCCATTTGAAACAACTGCGAAGCAGCGTCGACCGCCGTCGGGTCGATGGCGATCACCGCTGCTGTGCCGACGTCCATTTGAAACAACTGCGAAGCAGCGTCGACCGCCGTCGGGTCGATGGCGATCACCGCTGCTGTACCGACGTCCATTTGATACAACTGCGAAGCAGCGTCGACCGCCGTCGGGTCGATGGCGATCACCGCTTGATGAGGGACATTGTTGGACGCTGCTGACAGGGTGCTGTTTCTGACGTCACAGTTGGTATTTCCCATGTTTTTGGTATTTCCCAACTGTGACGTCAGAAACAGCACCTGTCAGCAGCGGCCAACAATGTCCCTCATCAAGCTAAAATAAGCTGTTCGAGATACAAAATAATTTTTTTATAGGTGTTCCGAAAACTTTAAAAAATAAATAAAAATCATTTAGGTCATTTTAAGGAATGGCAAAAATTATTCAGCTATAAAATATCTGATGTTGTAAACCCTTTAAATAAATATACCATTCCCAAATTCCAGTAATAAGTTTTATTGACTTTACCAATTTAGTTTATGTGGACGTTGATATGGCGCAAGGTCCAATACAATTGAACATGTTAACCAGTGGACCTGGACAACGGTTATGGAACATTCATATAAGCAAAATTACATGTAACGATCTAAATAGAGGTAAAAAACACTTTACCTTGCATTTTTTTATTTACTATTTTAAATTCTTTATCAATAGCACCAGCCAACTGTCTGCAATATTTTACCGGAGTTCAAGGAAAGTTTCGAAGTTTCAATTATGATCACCTGAGTTTTCCAACCGAAGAAGGATATCTAGTAAATAAAAAAAACTACACAATCCATCCAAAAATTTACATTTTAATTTATCTATTTTAAATATTAGAATAACTTGGATTATATGGTTTGCATACGAAAAGAAGCGGGCTTTTGCAACATCGTATATTCAAATGGAAATCAACAATTTTCTATTATAAATATCGACAAATCAGGAATACCCCTGTTACCTCCGGACGTCTCAGGAGCAGGTGTCCGAGACTGCCCGAATGATTATTTAAATTTAAATGGCACACCATTATGTGGAGATCGTTTAAATGGAGATACGAATATGCCTAATCAGCCGTTAAATAAACCGGTCGTTGGTAAGCTATTCTTGTTGTAATAAAATCCCGTAATTAATTAATATACTTCAATAGATTCAACACCTGGTCAGTTTCTCATACGATTCCGTACTGATGGCTCTACTGTAGCAAGAGGTTTTAATATTTCATATCAGCAACAACCGTGTGGAGCAGTGTCATCGCTTGGATAAACTGATGCAGCAAATTTGGGTCAACAGATAAATCGAAATTATTTTGTTATCTAATATTGTTGAGTTGATTTTTAAAACATCTCAATAGATTTGAGGTATTTTTAAGAGAATTGATTTCTATTTTTAAACATGTTGTTTTAAAATACAATAAAAAAAAGTTTCACTCATAACTTCTAAATCTGTGTACATCCGTAAAGTTGGGAGGTCACCAACCAGAAGTACTCACAAAAATGCAAAAATCCTGCTGACAGGACATGACCTCAAAATTTAAAAAAAAAACATTGAGGCAAGTAGCCCATTCAATGGACTCATTGGGGGAGAGAGAGGAGAGAGATAGATAGAATTGAGTTTATAGATGCAAGCGGCGACTTAAGCCATACACGTCTTTTAATCTGACATACTGAAACTGACATACTAAATCTGATCAATGTAAATCTGACACAGACAAACACATTTGACCATTGATAAACCCTATATTCGTAGGGAGATAGATAGAATTGAGTTTATAGACGCAAGCGGCGACTAAGGCCATACACGTCTTTTAATCTGACATACTGAAACTGACTTACTGAAACTGACATACTAAATCTGACCAATATGCCACAGAAGAGAAAGCGGAGCAAAAAAAGGAGATAGATAACCAGAAGACCCATTAACACCACCGCGAAAACAAAGTGCCACAGAGGAGAACCCAGGGGAGGCCACGAGGAGGCTGGGCTTAATTCCAATAGAAGACAAATATTGAAAACAGTTTTTTAAAATTATCGAACCTGTTTCTATTCTGACATAGGCAAAAAGCAGACACTTGAATACGTACCAATAGGTGAAACTTTACAAGCAATCTGCATGAATAATGATGTCATTTATAGGTAAATATCATTATAATGCTGGTACCAAATCCTAGTGCTCAAAATGATAAGCTTATGACACATTTCAGAGATGGCAAATTTACGAAAGAAACGAATTTTTTTTAATGGGAAATCTGTTGTTCTTCAACTTTATCTTGATGAATTTGAAGTCTGCTTTTCATTAAGAGCTCAGAAGTGAAATCAAAAATTTTTGGGATGTTTATTTCTCTATATTGAATTAAGATATTCATTAAAATCAAAACAGGACAAGATTCATATATGTATCTCGGTCAGAAATATTTATGTACAAAAATAGGGTGTGCATGCAATGTTAAAACCACTCATTGATGACTTAGAAGCAATGACTGCTTAGAAGGGAGAGAGAGAGAGAGAATTGAGTTTATAGACGCAAAGCGGCGACTTAGGCCATACACATCTTTAATCTAACACACTGAATCTGACATACTAAATCTGACTTGCAGAGAGATAATATTGAGTTTATAGACACAAGCCATAAACTTCTCAGGACATACATGTCTTAATCTGACATACTAGATCTGACCTATAATAATAATAATCCGACACAAACAAACGCAAGCCAATAGAGTGATTGACTAGTATAAGTTCAATAGACGCAAGCGGGGACTTAGGCCATACACGTCTTTAATCTGACAAAATGAAACTGACATACTAAATCTGGCAAATATGAATCTGACATAAAACAAACACATTTGACCATTGATAAACCACTACATTCGTACATTCCATTGCAGAATGGAATGCAGTATTACATTATCAAAAAAATGGTCAAAAACAGAGACAAAAGCCACAGAAGAGAAAGCGAAGCAAAAATAGATAGATAGATAGATAACCAGAGGACCCATTAGCACCACTGCAGCGGAAAAACAAAGTGCCACAGCGGAGTACCCAGGGGAGACCATGAAGAGGCTGGGCTTGGAAGTTTTCTCCCCAGCTCAAAGACAGAGGGTCATACGAATAAAAATCTAGTATTTACTTGAAGCACAAAGTAAAAGTAGAGATAGAGAGAAAGAATAGGGTGTACCAGCGTAAGCAGCTACTACAGCCATACACGCCATTAACTGACAAAAAGAAAAAGACACATTAAAACCAAATGCTCAATTTCATATGAATAAACATTTGCTTTTACTCAGTAGCAAAAGCTCTTTCCAGTGAAGGTTTTGCTTCATCCTAAACTACATTTCTATTGTTAATTTTCCGGCTTTATTGAATCATACGAATAAAGTGAAGTTTATGCTTTTACTTCATAATTCCCAAAGAATCACTGAGAAAATAATTTGTAATCCATTTCACTATTAAACCTGTATAATCCTTGGTAGTGCTCATCTCGAGTTTCAGTGTGTGATTTGTAGTGCTTTTTGGCCATGAAAGCATGATTAAATAGCAGGCTCATGACTGCAGTAACAGACTGAAGTATACTCGAGAGCTAAAAATTGCTAAAAAATAAGAGCATTTTCTTCTGTTTATTCATACAAAATTGAAGTGAAAAAAGTAAATACTTTTAATTAAAGTAAAAACTACTAGCACAAAGTAAATACTATTTTGCTTCAGTCAAAGCATTTACAGTACTTAAAATTTTATTCTTAAAAATGAGAGCATTTGCTTCAAAATTATCAAGTAAAAGTATAAACTTCACTTTATTCATAAGACCCAGTAACATAAATAAAAATTTTTTTGTTAACTTTGCACTCCCAACAATTTCAAAACAGCAGCCATTTATTTATAAATCTGAAATGACATCACTGTTATAGCATACTACAATCGCTGCCCAATATCTTGAGGCTCCCAGTTTGCTGTGTTTAGATCTCTTTTGATCAATAGATGGCGTTAGTCATCAGCCAAGTAAACTTGGCTAATTGACTATTATACTGGCAAGAACTGGGGCTAGGCTGGGGTTAACGAGATCTCGGCTACTGCTGAACGGATTTGGGATAAACTAAACAAATAAAACTTTTGACTCGAAACTATAACAGTTTTTCTTCCTAGTAATATTATAATAATAAAAACAATAAAGTAAATTATTTGCACTTTAAAATACATGCCATCGTTAATACCTCATGAAAACACAAAACACATTTCCAAAAAAAAAAAAA
>JH432194.1:748-16641 GCA_000239455.1 Strigamia maritima
AATTAATAGTCTACGATTTAAATATATATTTTAAGTATGTTATTGCCTCTATTTCTAATAAGATTTTATGTTAAATTGACCTCGGATCATTGTAATTTGCAATGATCCGGAATAAATGTTATGATTTGATAAAATCCCTTGTTTTCATGATTATTTGCTTTGCTTCTTTCCAATTCAGAATTGTTTGCAAGTGTGTTTATATGTGCTTATGTAGTTTTACTGGTTCTTATCCCTGGGATAAGTGGAGGTTTTTCTTAGTAAGAGAAAATCCACGTGCTTTCATAAGTTTTACTGTCTTGAACCCATGGCAAAGTGTGAATAGCACTTTGGGGAAAAAGTCAGATCGTCACAAGACTTGCCTGGTGTGGCTGGGATCTTTTGATCGACAGTCGCTATTTGCGGGAGTGATTGGTTCAATGTTTCGACTTCAACCTCCATTGGAGTCACGATATTCGAGACTGTACACAGGTTTATTTTGATGTAATGTGTACAGTATGAGTGTATTTATTTGTAACCTTAGGTTACTTAATGTTGTAATAGACTTTAATGCACAATTTGGAATTGTTTAGAGATTTTACAGCATTTATGGTTATGTATTTTGAAGCCAGGTGGTGTTACTGTGTTTTGATTGCTGCCTGTCTTACCTGAGTTATTCTATACTGTATGTACACTTTCTGCCATGATGTCATCAGGTGATGACATCACTTCTCTGGAATTTTGTATGAGGACAAGATGTCCTCCAAGTGTTTCTACCTTAGGAAATAAAACAGTTTGTTTTATTTAGGCTTTTAAAATGTGAGTTGAGTGAATATTTTACCTTTATACACTTGTGGTATATGAGCACACTCAGTTGCGGCCACCAAGGAGGTTGACGAGGCATTTCCGCACTCAGCGTACCCGGAAAGCCTAACTAGGCATAATTCAGACTTTGGAAGTCAAACTTGCTGTTTTTGGGCCACAAGGTTAACCAATCAGGTTATAATTATGAAATCAACGTTCCTGACTCAACTTAGCACGCAGAACATGTTCCTGTTGTTGGAATTGCTCTAAAGTTTATTTTTAGAGCCAACTTTTATTTCGACGGAGATCGGCTTAAACCGCTGCGGGAGCCGGGCCGCCGCGGGCGGCATCAAGATTTTGGAATTCCCATCAAAATTCAACTTTATGGATTTTTGCTAAAAACATGTACCGGTCGATACAGAAGGGTTTCTGGACCTTACCACAGTACGAAGTAGGTCAACAACGGCTTCACCTGGTACCCATTGATCCGAGTGGTCACCAACTTTAAAACTTCTCGCTGTTGCCATTAATGACGTGGCAGAAGTCAAGCAAGGATTAAGGAGATGAAGACGAGTCGCAATGTGCGGTGATGGAAAAGTTCTGATGGAGTTTTCTGCGTGGTGGCATGAGGAGTAGTTCTATAAGTAAATGGGAACTGCAACACAGCACGAGAAAAAGAATAGCCATCTTTGACAAATTTCTGTACTTGGCGTTTGAAGGTTTTGACAAATCCTTCGACTGCGCCATTAGTAGCAGGATGATATGGAGCCGAAAAGGTTTGTCTGATGCCGTTGCGTGCGAGAAAGTTTCGGAACTCGGCGGCGACAAACTGTGGTCCATTATCTGAATGCACATGGATAGGAAGTCCATGCTGCTCAAACCAGGATGAGAGAGCTGCAATGGTGGCAGAAGCAGTTGTTGATTGTATCAACTGAACTTCGCACTATTTGGTTTTAGCATCGACTCCAAGAAGGAACATTTTGCCTAAAAAAGGACCGGCAAAGTTGATGTGTAAATGACCCCAAATCTCATTTGGAATTGGCCATTTGAGATGTGATGTTTTCGGAGGATCTGGCAATGTGCGAGCGCATAAGTCACAAGATTTGATTAGGGCCTCGAAGTTTGCATCGATTGTGGCCCACCAGACAGTAGTACGGACAAGAGATTTTGTGCGCACTATTCCAAAATGTCCTGCATGCAATTCAGTTAATACAGCAGGACAAAGACGGCAGGTACAACTAACCTGTCCATGAAAAAGATGAAAAAATGGATAATGCATCGCGACACTTGCAGAAGAGAGCGAGTTTATCTGTAGGATTTTTCCAACCATTGCAAATGCAAGATCGAACCAACTGAAGAGCGGTGTCCTTTGCATAAGCGAATTCTAAAGCTGTTTTTGAAATTGGGAATTCAGATAGAATGACAAAATAAGAAACTGATTCCTATTTCTAAATCTTCTGATTGATCTATTATTGGCTGTGGATTGCGAGAAAGCACATCCGCCACTGCATTGTCCAATGCAGTTACGTGTTCAATAGTGAAATCGTAGGCCGATAAAAAGACAGACCAGCGATGAAGACGAGCCGCTACAACTTGGTTGCAGCCGCGCTTATCGCCGAAAATAGTGACTAGAGGTTTATGGTCGGTTCTTAAGAAGAACTTGCGACCAAAGAGATAGTGATGGAATTTGCGAATTCCATGTTGTCATATGCGCGTGTTAGCCGACACATGTTCAGAGTTCAAAGTGTATTTTCATTTGTCTTGTGCATTGGGATAACTTGTAATTAGGTGTTATATTAATTGCAGAGTTAATTTATAAATTAGGAGGTGTTTATTGTGCTAATGTGTTAAATTTAGCACAATACGTGATGCCTAACTTTGTAAAAAGTAACCATATCGGGGATATGGGTTGATAGGTATATTGTTAAGTATTCACGTGAGTTAATAATGTAACATGTGATTTTAGAAAGTTATAAAATCATCACATGTCATATTTAAAGTGATAATCTAGAATGTGTCCTTTGATAACCGAATATGTAATTTAATTACCAAATTGTGTCTCTCTAAACCGGAATTGTAGTTGTGTATATCGAGTTGTAGTCTTTTTGCTAGTTTAAAGTGTTGTCTGCCCAATCTGGATGTAAAGCAGACAAAACTGTGAATTATCTAGTAATTGACAACAGGTGGATGGTCAATATGACATCAACTGTTGTCAATCAGGTTTTGAAAATCACCAAGTCAGGTGATTATTGGTTTTTAAGTGTACCAAGATGGCTGCACGCATGCCAGGTTGGCATTAATTATATTTTTGGCTTAATAAAGCGTAAGTTCCTTTTTATTGATGTCTCTTTTGATTAACTCATTTGATTAACTAAAGATTCGGCCGATTTTGTAAGAAAAAAGTCGGCATCGCAGGGATTGACTGCCAGACACCTTTGAGTTTTGCGAAGTTTAGTACGGGAACGTCTTGTGGAAAAGGGAGAAACCGAAAGACACAATGAATAAGGTGAACCCAATTTATTTAAGGAATCAACTCCCTAAACACGAGAAGCGCGGACAGGTGTTGCAGCCTGGCGTCATGCAAGATTGCCGGTGCAAACGGAATAAGAATAAAATGGCAACTCTTCTTCTGTATCAATGACACGAACATTTGATGGAGCCGGTCGCGAAGCCGTGCCGAGTGCTGATCTGCAAACAGTCTTAATATGGCCCCGCTTACCGCAACCATCACAAACAGCATTTCTATGCGGGCAGGACGAGCGAAGGTGCTCGGTGTCACAACCAAAACATAAGAAGCGAGAAGTGGGAGGAGTCGAAATATTTTTGTCTGTTTTAGGTTTAGTAAAATTTCTTTTCCGAGTCGAACCGTTGAATTGGGCGTTGATTTGTGGCGCAGGTTCACTGTGAAGTTTTGCGACTTCTTTTGCCGATAATTCCATTGCCGCAGCTTTTTTGAATGCAACGTCGAATTTGAGGTTTTCTTCATTGAATAGGGCCCGTTGAATTGGTTCTGAACGGAGTCCGGCCACAAAACGATCACATATACGAACGGATAGTTGATCGCCGAATTCGCACGTTTTTGCCAAACTTTGTAATGCAATCGAAAATTCGGCCACGGTTTCGGTAGTTGATCACGTTTGTCGAAACGCACCTTTTCAGCGACCACGAGGGGTTTCGGATTCTGGTGGTCTTCCATTAATTTTTTTACTTCCGCAAATGTTTTCTTGTTTGGTTCTGTCGGCGCGCACAAGTTCCTTTTTCCAGGCACCCATTGAAGAAATCAAATTTGCCACTTTTTCCGTATCGTCAGTGATTTTGTTTGCGGTGAAAAACGATTCGATTTGTAGAATGTATGACATCCATTTGTTTGTTAGGATGTAGGGTTGCACGGAACCGATTATACCGCGAGACATCGTGAAAAATGTTGAACACGTGGCACGAAGAAAGGAAAAAAATCTTACAAATGGATGTAGTGTACCGTCGTACAAGACAAATGGAACGGTGGAAGAGTGTATTTACGCTTGGTGGGCGAAATGGATTCGAAATTCGTCCTATTCTCGTCGCCAATAATATGTATTGATATCAAGATGAACAATGTGTTAAAGATGGAAAGACAAGCCTTGATAATGGTTCTCAGCATAACTGAGTTTTTTTATTGCAAACACAAACTTATATACACAAAACAGAGGGCGCTGATTGACACATGTCAATCAGCCAATCATATGGCACGTCATAAACATGACATGCACGGACACATGATGACTGGTGGCCAAATGCTGTAGCACCGAATACAGCACTACTGGCAGCAAAAAAAGCCAGGGAGGAGGGTAGAAAGGCATTTGTTAGAGGAGACAAACTGATGGTGGATGATGCAGTTTATTGCTGGAATGATGGGAATCAGAAGGTGGAATTCTGTTTTGAGGCGGAGTCAAAAAATGAGTGGCGAGGGGGAGCTCACAAGATGCGAGACAGAGAGACGAATTAGCACGAGTGGAAGAGTGGCAGACCACCAACGGAGAAGAGGAGACGGATGGGGGGGTTGATGGAGGAGGTGCCCGAGAGAACAAGGGAGGAAAAGGACTGTGTTATGTTAAGCTGGAACGTGACTGGAATTTGGAATAAGGGCTCGACATTTTTGAATTATTTAGAGGATTTTGACATGATCATACTGATGGAGACTTGGCTGGAGAGTAAGGATGAGGAGAGGATTGGAAGGAAATTGAGTGGAGATTTTGAGTGGAGGTTTTTGGCAGCCAGGAGAGAGAAAAAGAAAGGAAGAGCGAGGGGAGGACACCTGGTGAGAATCAGGAAGGATGTTGGTATGAATTGGACGTTTGAGGACTGGAGATGTGGAATAATTATGAAATATACCAGGTCAGGAGAGCAGGGAACTATAATTTCTGCATACTGTAACAAAGGAATGGAAGTAGTTATAAAGGAGCTAAAAGAGACATTGGAAGTGGCTTTGGGAACGGGAACGGGAAAAGCGTAAGTTCTTTTTTATTGATGTCTCGTATCATTTACAATGCCCGTGTGTGATAAACGGCATTTGCAACTTCATTTCAATTGTCAAACATTGCGGTGAAGCCACGGACGTCGTGGGCCGCATTTCGAGGATTACAAGCGTCGACGGGACTTTACGTGATAGCCGTGCCGACCGGCATTGATGTGAGGCGGCAGAAAAATACAAGTTTTGCGTCGAAATTTTCTAAATGCGTTTTTGGTCTTTTTTGGTCGTTTTTCGACCTGCGAATCACGGTGGACCTAGGATTTGGGTTCCAGGACCTCTTCATTCTATACACTATAGCCAAACCTTCTCGCTCAATTTTGCGCTGACAAGAGTAACGAGCTTGCATAAGCAATTAGTTGATGGAATCCAGAGGAATCATTATAATTTAAGAATGCTCCAACACCGACTGGAGAAGCGTCTACAGTTAAGTATGTTGTGGAATACGTTTGGCCAGGACCCACGAGCTCCGTAATGGTGAAGAAATTGGTGGGAGTCAAATTTTTGCAATTTTTGGAAATTTTGATTTTGGATGGAAAATCCGAAATCGCTCGGCGGGACTCGGTGGCCCGGCTGCGGCCAAATGTATACGCGATTCCCGTCGACCCAAAAGTCAGCTCTAAATATGCATCTGAGAGCTCCGGCGATAGGCTGGCTGTGTTCCTCGTGCCTTGCTTGGTATCTGACAGTAAAATCAGAATTTCGACTCGACTGGTACGCACTGGACATCAAAAATACCGCAATAAGATGAAAACCAAAAGTGCACCGAATGGTGCTTTGCTGCGGTACGATGTAGGGAATTCTCGCTGAATTCCAGCCGCATGTGGGACAAGCGGCTTCTGGCTGACGTACGTGAACTTCGATTTGCGCACTGCGTCTCGGAACCGGCGACGTGACTTTGCGTAATTCTTCGGCCGCGTAAAGGCTCTTGGCGGCCGCAGACAAACTGCTTATATGCCGCAAGTGAATTAATGCATGTAATTTCGAGAAAACTCACTCTTAAACGGTCCAAACATGTAAAACAACTAGTTTATTGGCAGGAGCACTTCACAGGCGCCATCTTGGCTGAACCTGGACAGGAAGGAGAAGGCCCGGGACAAATTGTAGTCTCGGGCTGAATAAAAGCATTAAATCATTGCTAAAAATAGCCACTCATCACCTAGGTGATGGAAATGCTTTGTAAAATAGAGAACTGATGTCATACATCTAGATCACTTGACATGCAGTTCTCTAAAAGGAGAAATGACAAACAAATGGACCAAATTGGTGCAGAAAATACAGTTTTGACATGAAAACAAAAACTACCAATTTGGTAAACCAGCCAAGATCATTAACTACATTAATAATACCAAAATAACTGTTAATGATCAATAATTGCCAAAATAAATTTACAAACAATATCTTAAATGCCTAATTGGCAATTATTATAACACAGGGCCTTTGTTATTAAATAAAACAATTCAGAGCTGTGTTATGACAATCTTTGACATAAACACAGCTATAATTGGACTGAAATCACATGTTGGATTTACTAAACACCTACAAAGTAGAGCTCTCTCGATTGGTAAAAGTGAGCGAGTGTCGAATCTGATGACAAAGACGAATTGGCGGACTTCCAAGCAGTTTCCTGCTCTGCCGATCATTTCCTGTAGTCGTGTGGTCTATTTTTGTGTATATAATAAAGTGTAATTGTATTGTTATTATGCGCACGACATATTTAAACAAGTGATTTAAACATGCCGTGACCCTGGCTCACACATTGTCACTTTATGTGATTACGTATGAGTGAGTTACGTGTGTTTAGTTAATAATGTAAACATGCGGCAATTTAAAGATATAAATTGCCACATGGTATTTATAATAATAATTATTTTGTGTCAAATTGATGTATTTAATAGTCTGGCTTGATCTTTTATCAAAATAGTATTTGTCTAGATAATAAAGTAAGATTTTGTCAAAAATTGTCTTTTTTTAAGTCAGACTATGATATTTGATGATGTTTTGGTCATGTGACTCATGTACCTGTACCTGCTCACATGACTTCACCTTTTAGTTATACCAGACAAGATGTCTGACCAGTTTCATGCATGTCTGTGCAAATAAATGGATTTTATGTTATTTTTGGACTTTAAACCGTGAGTTGTCTCATTTCATGAATTCTAATGATCTTGGCATATAAGCAGTCAAGTGCGGCAAATTTGCACTGTTTCCGGCCAAAAAAAGTGGATTCCCGTGACCGACGCTGCACGAAAGCCTAACGAGGCTTATAGCGACATTAGACCATATCGCAACCCAAGTACGGAGCACGGAACTCGCGCTTAACTCCGGCGGTACGACCCTCGTCAAACGCGGCATCAAAAACTCGGTTTTCCATCGAAAATTGGAAAAAGCGTTTTTGGTCATTTTTGGGCAGAAAATCAATTCTGCAAAGAGTCAACATCCATCCAACAATGTCAACACCCAATTTGGCTACTTCCACTGCCCAGTGGTGTTGACTTCCAAGCTACATTGTCACGGGTCAAACGATACAATGGTTCGAGGACTGATGAGAAATTGGGAATAAACTTGCCGTAGTAGTGAAACATCTGAAGGGTGTGACGCGTTTAGCAGCGGAGTCAACTTAGATTCAGATGGTGAAATGCCATTCTTTGAAATGTTCAATCCAAGGAATTGAACGGAAGGCTGGAGAAATTTACATTTTCCTCTGTTGTGTGTCACGCTATCGGCTTCGAACACAGAGAGAAAACGATCAAGATTTCGCAAGTGCTCTGCATTAGTTGCTCCTGTGACACAGGAGTCGTCAATGTAAGGTTGCGTTGATTGCAGCTGAGCAGTCAGCTGATCCATAGCTCGCTGAAAGATTGCAGGAGCTGATGAAATGCCATAAAACAGGCGATTGACTCAACCAATGTGTGTATTAATTGTACACAATTCTTTACTATCATCGTCGAGTTCTAGCTGATTATAAGCGCTGTTCATATCCAGAATGGAATATGATTTTCCACCAGCAAGCTTAGTAGAAACATCAGCAAATAAAGGAAGAGGATATGAATTGGGCAGAATAGCTTTATTCACTGTCCTATTAAAGCAACCGGCCAATTTAATGGTACCGTCACCTTTTTTGACATGCATGATGAGCGTGGCCCATCGAGATGCGGCAACAGGAGTGATAATTCCCAACTGTTGTAGACCACGCAACTCTGCTTTGACTGGATCTTTCATAGCCATCGGAACTGGATAAGCTTTGAAAAAGATCAGTTGAAAATCAGTATCAATATCGATATGGACTTTGGTTGTTTTAGAGCAACCGATTTCATCTCTAAAAATAGCTGAGTGCTTTTGCAGCACTGCTTCTAGAGTAGTTTTAGACCGGTGCTTCGAGGAAGCATTGATCTGTGAAGATGACTTCACAGTTTTGATTTTGAGCGACGGTACAGCAAGAAACTCATCCAAGATGCCGAATTGGGACAGCCAATCTCGACCTAGCAATGGAACTGCACCTGCTGTCGCAACAAACAAAAGTAATTTGAGAATGCAGCCATTAAAGACAACTGGCACTTTACAAACACCTTCCATCTGCATAGAATGACTATCATACAATGACACTTTCTTTTTGATAGGTCTCAGAGGAAAAGAAGAAAAATGAGATTGATAGCAATCCACATTAATCATTGCACCTGCGCCGGTATCTATTTCCATATTTAAAATAGTGTCAGCGACTTTGACTGGTAGCAACATTGGATCAGTGTAATTGACTTTGTGATTTGACAATTTATCACAATTTACACTGTAGAAAGGAATCTTAGACGAAACCTTGACTGTGCAAGCAGCTACTGGCTTGTTTGCACGACTAGACATGCATACTGGCTTGATGTGACCAACTCAACCACAGCCATGGCATGTAGCATCCTTGTATGAACACTGAGGACAATTGTGTTCAGAAGAACCGCACGCCAAACAATTGTCCAATGGAATTTTTGGACAAAACAATTCTTTTGATTGTTGCTTAGGTAATTGTTTACCTTTGCGACTCGAGTTCTTTCGGCTTGAAGCAATTGTTAAGTTCAACCAAAATTGCATTTCATTGCTAAAATAGGCTATGCTAATGCATATTTGGCTATTGATTCTTGCAGTTGCTGAACACGATTAGTGAATCGGGATCGTTCAGCAATTTGCAAGGGTTCCGGACATTGATATGCCGACATTAAAGTCTTAATATCATGTGACGATCTGACTTTTTCCCAAAGTGCTATTTACACTTTACGATGGGGTCAAGACAGTAAAACTTATGAAAACACGTGGATTTTCTCTTGCTAAGAAAACCTCCACTTATCCCAAGGATAAGAACCAGTAAAAAATACATATAAACACACTTGCAAACAACACTGAATTGGAAAGAGTAAAGTAAATAAACATGAAAACAAGGAAATTTATCAAAACATAACATTTATTCCGGATCATTGCAAATTACAATGATCCGAGGTTGACTAGCATAAAATCTATTAATAACAGAGGCAATAAAATATTCAAAATATATCGAAACTATAAATTAATCTAACTTATCCAGGAAACTGGCAAAACATATTAACGAAACTTTAACTATTAGATAGAGGCTTGATAAACTTAATAATAATACAATTTTTATAAGATAATATTACGAATCTTCTGTTGTTTCCTGGTGCTATTTGGTTCCTAATCGGGGTAATGCACTATCGAATCCTGCGAATATCGGCGTTCATCGGTCGGATGATCGTCACAAATTAGCGATACCACGTGGTATCGGCTTACACCTGTATTTCGAGCGTTGCGGTGAAAACTCACTCTTTTCTATTCCAATTATTACATTCGCATGAATATAATAATTGTAAGCATTTAAATAAATGTACAACTATCGATAAGAAACTAAAAGAAAAGTATAGATTAGCGGGAAGAAGTCGGTTATGGAATTCAAAGGGAATTCCTCGGCCGTCATGATTGAGTCGGGCGCGCCGCATCAAACCGAATGCGTTGTTCTCAAATGGTGCTGAAGCACGTGACAGTTAGCGCCCACTCCTGATACAGGTAGCGGTTGCTGCTCGGTCCGAGCGGACTCGATACAATCAAGTTTTGTCCTTAGGACTGGCCTACATGCAAAAAGCACAAGTATATTCTCGGTACATTTACCTTCGGGTTTTTCAGGCCCGGCAACTACGGTCTTTAGAGCATTATACCTACTTTAATTTGGTGTTGACAGCCTGCCGGTTCGTATTTAAAGCAAAAGGTGATAAAAATGACTCTGAATGGTTACAGGTACAAGTTACACATAGACAATCATATAGATTCAACATTAATTCAGTACAGAGGCCCAGAATCAGCTCTTGCAGGAGCTTATATACTATGAAACCATGGGGTTTCTTGAGTTTTCCCCAATCAGGGAGCCAGAATACTGATAAGCAGATTAGCTGATTTGCATATCAGTGAGTCATAATGAGTTGATCCAATCAAATCAACTTCTTGATCAAAGTTATGTGAACCCCATAGAATATCTAAAATATTCAAAAAGCACATGGTAATATTTAGGGTTAACTTTATTTATATTCATGTTTTAAAGTATTCTTATCCCTAAATAGTCTTAATTTATTTAAATAAACATTTCACAACAACATTTATTATTGTTTGAATACAATAATCACTTTTATCAATGATTTCTCGTAACTTTTTCTTTAACAACGAATACACCCATTCATTGTACAATTTCTCTCTTATATCTATCAAAATATAGAGAGAACATCTACTCAAATATTCATCATTCAATAAACATTTTATTTTCATAAAACTTAAATTTTCTTATTTTGAATCTGGCGCGATTTTAGCAAATCGCGCCCTCCGGTGGCAACTCTACAAGTTACTACAGCATTGAACCGTCACAATCATTAAAAGACTTGTCCGCTGGACGATCTGGCATACACAAATGACAAATTTGATTATATGCAGCAGATCTAATACTTGATAAGAAAATGGCTGATTTTTCCTTATCATCAATAATTTGGTTGGCTATAAAGAACATTTCGACCTGTTCAATGTATTGACGCCAATTTCCTTCCAAATCAAATGAAAAATGTTACCAATGGAACAATTAGATTGTGTTAATAGAAGGTATGTTTTTTAAAAAATCAGATTTTTTACTTAATTATTATAGTTTAATTTCAGGTAAAGAGAGATTCAAATGTGTGAGTTTAAAGATTAAAGTTATTAGTCTAAAATGATGAATTTTATTAGAATTCACAGATTTAGCTGATGACTATAGTCTGTAAACTCACAAGTGTGTATTTATTCTATACAGCATCAGAAATTCACTTAACTGTATTTAAAAAATGTTTTTTTTTCAAATTTAAAATTTAGAAAGCACAGTAGAAAACTACTGTATACCATATTACTTATTGCATATAAATGCAAGTAAACAGTTCATGTCTGCGTACACATAAATCAAAATAAACTTTGTTCAGAAAAGTTGTTTTAGAAAAGTTAACTTTAAAATATTTCAGTCCTGTAAGATAGTAATAAATAAAATAAATTACCATATATAAATTTTTTCATTCTTTAAAAGTTTTATTCAGATTCTTACATATTTTTTGTGTTAAGTAAATATAATAATTTTAAATTTTAACCAAATAAATGGCCGAAGAAACCGCCAACGGCCTTTCCTACGCCTCCTACAACGCTTCCAATTCCAGATCCGACGCTTCCTAGGATGCTTCCGGCTCCAGATAAAACGCTGCCTACAACGTTTGTAGCAAAATGTCCAACTCCAGATACAATACTAGCTGCTCCTGAAATAACTCCTGAAACCAGACGGCTCAGCCAACCAAATATATTTCCAAATATTCCACCAAACGATTTGGAAATGTCAGAAACTTTTTTCATGTAGACTTTATATATCGTCAAATCGTAATCGTACTTAATGGCTGGTAATTTCACGTAAACCGTGATACTTCCAGAAGCACTTTTCTTTTCCTTGAAATGCAAATTCTTGTATATGGTTGACAGTGCAATATACCTGACAGTTTCAATGTCAGTATCCTTAAACTCCTCAGACGCTCTTCCATTGAGTGAAATTGCCAATACTAATTTTTTGTTTTTATCTTTTGTTATTAGTGCTAAAGCATTGGAAGAAGCAGTCAATTGCTGGCCCTTGGTTCTGATGGCAGCACTCAAGGAATGGAATTCAACGTGTCTTCTAAAGTTGTGGGCGATAAGCGTGTAAGTACCATCTGCGCCTAGTTCAGCGGAATAACGGAAGTTAGGGTCAGCAAAAACTGAAATGAGCAATTCAATAACGACTGCTGGTTTGAAATGAGAAAATTCCAATCCTTCCTTTCCGTAGCCAATAAGAAAAGTGAGATCGCTCTTGCGTTGAATGGTAAGAGAATTGCCTGTTTTTTTATGAAGCTCTTCGATCAACTGAATAAATTTGGATTTCACATTTTTAAATACAACGTCTTCTGCTCCGGATGAACTGGATGAATAAGTGGACGATCCTCCAGTTTCTCCACTAACTGATATTTCAACGTTTGAACCGCTTCTAGAGACAAGTGTAATTTTTAAATTCGGGTTGGTAAATAACTGAGTAAAAAGGTCAACCAAACTTTTGCTGATATTCTTCAATTTACGAGTGCCTTTGTTTGTGGTAATGGATATTGTGTAAGTTCCATCGGACTTACTCGTTATTTTGGGCGTAACACCTGTACCACCACCTCGGGCTTCATTGAGAAAATCATAAAATTTATTAGACACGGTAAAAGATTTGGTGCCCCCTCCGAATGAAGAACTGGATGACCGAGCGGAAGATTCTCCAGAAGCTTCCCTAACAGATATTTTTACATTTGAACCGCTTTGCGAGACAACAGTAATTGTCAAACTCGAATCGGTAAATAACTTTGCAAAAAGATCAACTTGACTCTTGCTGACTTCATTCAGCTTACGGGTGCCTTTGCTCGTAGTAACTGATATTTTATAAGTCCCATCCGATTTACTAGTAATTTTGGGTCGAACATCTACTCCACCAGCTCGAGCTTCGCTGAGAACATCGTAAAATTCAGAAGATACCGTATAATATTTGATGCCTCCACTGGATGTAACAAATGATGCTATATCAAAATAAAATATTTATATGTTTCGGTGTTAAAAAACAAGAATTGCAGTTTTATAACATTACTTACCACTAACACAGAGCGTAACCAACAACAAACCAAAAAGTAGTTTGCCATGTTGAGACAGTTCACTCTAGTCGAAAGAGCTAAAAGAACTGATGATTTTGGAAGATTCTTCAGTCTATATATACTGTAAAATACAATTGTCTGCACCTGTATTATTATTTTGTTTTTCTGCGTCTTCACTACAATTAAGTTTTATTGCAAAGTAGTAATTACTTAAGTAATTTTTTAATTTTTAATTTCGATATTATCTCTCAGAAAACTTTCACATCTCAGTCAGTCTGACACAGATGCTCTCCTGTTTCTCTGTAAACTTCTCATCCATTAGGTAGCCTTTTTTCCGTAATTCTCTGACGGGCTGACACGTCCGTAGAAAGATAAGTGGATCTGTCACTATGGTGCACCAACCTATATAGTGTGACAGTGTGGAATCGAGATTGATATTGCAATAATATCATCCGATCCACCATGCATAAAACACATTTAAAACACAAAAATATATCGAGAATAAATTATGCAAATATAGTTTAATTTATTTATTGAATTTATTAACACTTACAATTGTAAATGCTAAGATATGCAAATATAAAACTATTTACATATCTTAGGCCTATTTTGGTCCATGTGCTTAAGCTTAACACAATGGTGCACTGAGTGTACCAGAGTTACAGCAGAATATCTATATACATGAATAAAGTGAGTTTATTTGATGTTGGGATAAAGATGAAAGCTAATAGTAGTTAAGTAGACTCTATGATTCTACTTAGAACTAATTTTATTGATAAGGTTACACTTTATATACTAGATATAGGTGACGCATGAGAAGCATGCTATTGACCAATGATGGTCAACCTACAAAGGGTGTCATGAAAACATGACACACGAAAATATGACGCAAAGACCGAAACACAACATTACCCACGACAATTGTGGAGACACTACAATAACAGTAGAAGAAAAATAACACTTGTTGTGAGCGGTACAAACGAAATAAAAAGACTTAAAATTTACATTAAACTACAATAAAAGGACAAAATAAAATGAACAATTACACTGGATTACATAAAATCACTTTGTAAAAACTTCAGGATCCAACTTTGCAGGAGGACGTCGATCGCGGGCTGGTTGCTGACGACTGAGTACGTTCGGAAGATGATTGCGAGAGCGAGAGCTACTACGAGTGTTTGAACAGATGTCTGAGCGCGATTCAGTTGCGAAGACCAAAGTAGGGACCGGAGACACTGGAGTCGGAGTTGGAGACTCGTTGACGTTGCCGCTGGCGTTGAGATGGGGCTCACGACAGGAGGAGATGTGATAGTCTCTGCTGACTGCAAAAATTCAAAAGGAAAAAGTGAATTCTCTTTTTCTCCCCCCCCCCCCCCGAGTTAGATGGTGAAGCCACTGGACTTCGTGCTCATAGTTGATCGATGTGGCGATTCCAAATGACGGAGTTGGCCACTTCGACCTCGTAAGTGGAAGACGACGATTTCTTCCTAATGGTTCCTGGTGTGAGTGCTAGGAACACCCAAGGGTAAATAAAATGGTGTTTTAAACAAGTGAAAGGTGTTTATAATATTTGTAAACACAGTGTATAATTTATTTGGAATAAATCACCCACTGTGGTCTAAGTTGTATTAATTTGTAAATACAATGTGCATTTAAAAAGCTTTAAATGCACAATGTATACTAAGAGCACCAGAGGTGCTTATGCAGAAAGTATTATTTAATATAATACTGTACACTGTTTATTTCGATGTAATGTGTACAGTATGTGACTGTGGCGGTTTGCACAGCCCTTACTTGGGGGAATAAGAGGGCTGCGCTGGACGCCTTCGTCATGTGAAATAGCAGAGACGACGCTGTATTTGGGTGTTTGGCCTTTATTACAGTTGTTTAGGGGTCAGCGTCAGCCTCCACCTGCTACTCATATGTCTGTACCACCGGTATGTGCTAATCAAACCCGACCCACGGACCATGGCGATTAAACCAAGGTCCGTGCGGTCGATCTAACTTAACCATGCTGCAACCCAATCTATGGACTTGCAGCTACTGTATTTGCTCATGGAGGCGGGGCCAGAGAACTGGGATCCCGGACCTCATTGAGAATACCAGGGAGTTGGGAGAGCTTGACCAATGCATGGCTGCACTCGTCGCTGGTTCTGTAACAACTCTGTGTCCCTGGATTCTCTCTGTCTCTACCTCGCCTTCCCTTACTTCCGGTCTGACTGGAAGTGGTCATGTCAGCCCACGTCCACTAGGGGACGATGACGCGGGCCGTTGCCGTGCGCTTGGGTAGTGACACGGTCACATCTCCCCTCTCCGAAGAAGTTGGGTCGATGTGGGCAGAACCCAATGCACGGACAACGGGAGAACAGCACTGCAACATCCAAGATGAGGAGCTAGCCCCCTTACAA
>JH432195.1:8399-45250 GCA_000239455.1 Strigamia maritima
ATTTTTTTTAAAAATTGTTATTTGTTCGTAACAGATGAAACAAGTAAAAAAAAGTGTCGATGTTATTGATTTTTGCATTACTGATGTTAACTGCTGTTTTAATTAATTAATTAATTAATTAATTAATGGCATGCAATTAATCTTGAAAAAAAATCGGAATATCTTTGACATTGAACTTGATGATTAAGTTGTAATTTGTTTTAGTTTCGACTTGACATTTGTGAAACATTATCGTGCTTCTATTTTGTTCTAACTCACACACACACTCGTTTAAATTTTAATTTTCACGTTGTTTACACGAAGTAATTCGTGTAAACGTTTAATTCGTTAAACCATGTTAAATGGAAACAGCCCCTTTTCGTCGTGCAAATGCACTTACAACAGAATTTGGCGTTTAAAGAGTTCTATTTGCCGCCATCTTGAATCTTCGCTTCAAATGTACGTAGTAACAACGTGCATGATACTTAGAATTGTTACTATCTAATATTACTTTTGTTGTAAAAGGAAAGCAGCCAAGAATGATGTGCTTGCTAAGAAAAATCTGCTCCCTTGCTCAAGTACAGAGTGTTTATTTCTTACGGCAGCCATGTTTGTGTGAATTGAGTGTAAATTCCTGTGTAATTTCCAGTGTAAATGCGTATGCAACATTTTAACTCAAAAAGTCAGTCGTGCAACGTGACATTTACATTATCAGTTGCACTGGTTGTTCAGTGAAAAATCATTTTCGAACCCGCCTAGTGTGTTTTGTGTATAATTCTGATTAGGTGCATTCAGGAACTAAAACTCATCAAAAAACGAGTTTTGAGAGTGGTTAGTTTTGTGTGTGTTTTGTGTATGTTTTGTGTGTAATTCTGAGTGTGAAAATCTGAGGCACGTTTTAGTTAAGTTTTAGGGAAGTTTAAGTTTCGTTTTACCTTCTATCACATGACTTGAAGCAGTCATGTGACGTCTAAAACAAATGGCGCCGATCTAACTCTACAACAGTAGAGTAGATGCTGCGCAGACAAGTGCGTAATTTTAAGACACAACTCGTGTCTCATGAAACGCTGGAATTGTAGCGTTTCCTAAAACGCGTGTGCATGCGCGTTTCTTGGGTTAAACTTAAACGTTTCCGGAAATGACGACACAATTCAGGAAACGAAACGAGGGAAACGACTAAAACATGGAAATGTTTTAGTTCCTGAATGCATCTAGTGTAAAATCTGAAGCAAGTTTTAGCTAAGTTTTAGGTAAGTTTTAACTTTCATCACATGATTTGAAGTAGTCATATAACTTTTAAAGCAAATCGCACCTGAAATTCTACAACAGTAGAGCTAGATTTCTTGACCTAAACTTAAACATTTCCGGAAATGACGGCACATTTCAGAAAACGAAGGAAACTCAGAAAACACGAATATGTTTTAGTTTAAAAATGCACCTATAATATTTTTGGCATCATTTGCTTGTATAAAGAAGCCATGCTAATATAGAAGATTTCACTGTCAGATCCTTGTTTTATGGACCATCGCAAAACAGTCAATTACTTCCCATAGTTTATCTAGATCAAGAAATTGGTTTTTAATTGGAGTAATAAAAATTAACACAAACTTCTTTTAATTGCAGCACACCATTTATTTCTCAACTGGAAGCAATTAAAAGTATTAGTAGAGTTAGCAGGGTCATTACTGGCACCATCAAGTTACATAATCCGGTAGAGTGGATGCCAAAAGTGGCTTTTGACAAGAGTACTTTCAAATTCTGACCGATTTATTTTATTCGAAGCTAGTGGAGCATAAAAATAGTTTTCATTCGACTGTAAACAAACTTGACTCTAATGCATGCTGCGCAATTGATGCATTTCCATATATGAAGTCAAGTAGTTATTTTCAGCATCAAAAATGTCGCAGTTGCAACGAGTCAGAGCTAAAAATGCTCTTTGCTTCTGGATTCTGGAATTCACATTTTTCTTGGTTTCATGGGAATGATTTAACAATGTGTAACAAAAAACTGCAACATAGTATTTAAAAAGTCGTATATAGTAGTGGATCAACAGTATTGTGGACCTTTATTGTCCAATAATTTTCAGGAAAAACTGAGACTGCCACCTGCCAAAATGACGACTTTTGTCCGGAACCGTTGGAGGTTCCTGTATCGTATTTTTTCAAAAAGCCACCGCCCGTGAATACAAGATAAAACTATTTAACCCTCAGATACCTAACATCTTGGGTCAAGGCAAAGACCTATTAGTGGTGTCAATTTACATGATTTATATACTCTGAGTTGAAGCGCTTTAGTCCTGTTACCATGGTTACCATGATTTTACCAACTGACGCTAGGTGTCACTGATTGTAAAAATCAAGACACTCGGTCAAAATGTGATTATTTGAACAGCATGCAAGGTGTTTAATCACCTATTTATAATAATTGTGTATATTAACTTAATTTTAATTCCAATTAGTGCAATTAATTGCAATTGATATGAAATGTGAACTGAACATGTGCCGACATGTGCTTTGTTTATTCTCTACTTTGCATATAGGTGGCATTGTATTTTAAAAGCGCTCTCACTAAAGAGAAAAAATGCAGTGAAAACAGCAAACGTTTTAAGCTGAGATTTTAAGGGGCTCATATTTTCTCTTTGCAATAACTTTTTTTTATAAGTCTAAAAATGACCAAATAAATTGAGTGTATGTAAAACCACTTTTTCAACAGCTCCAGAAAATTTCAGATTTTTTGATAAATTTTTTAAAAAAATTTGTATTCAGAACTATTGCCTGTGTCAATTGTCCCATAGGATAGGCTTCTGAGGGTTAAAAGTCAAGTGCAGTCAAAATTTTTATTTCAATATGTGAAAGACCTTAATAAAAAACCTTAATTGTTTACCAAATTAAATTGTTGCTTTATTTCATTAAAATAACAATTTGAATGTTGAATTTAACAAGATTGTAACATGCAGTGCATCATGGTTAAAGTCGGATTGCTAAACGTCACCAGTTCTGTTTTGCAGTGAAGCCACAATTTGCTTTCAATGTTTGCAGGCCATAATGAAGCCAACCTGACTCTCATCCAATAACTACTTCTGGTCAATTAATAACACCAACTCTCCAAAATATAGTTTTCATGTAAATCCCTAATATGCAAGTATTCTTGCATATTAGGGATTTACATAAAAACTATATTTTGGAGAGTTGGTGTTATTACCATGAAAATTCCACGACACGGGACTATAGCGATCAGTTGCCTTTGCAAACTCTTGCAAACATTTGCTCGTTTCACCACGTTGTCAGTATCACCACATAACCTCCGTTTCCAAAACATTGCAAGAAACTCCCATTGGCTAGAACCTTTTCCCAGCAATTTTTTAATGCACTTAAAAAAATAATTCGAAAAATTACCATAAAAGGGCATAAACGAACATAAACGAAGATAAACGAACACAAACGAACATAAAACGAACAAAAAACGACCATAAACAATCATAAAAATGACCATATATGGTTGTTTTTGGTGGTTTTTTGTATTAATGTGCAAGCAAACAGGCTCCAACCAATGGGAGTTTCTCGCAATATTTTGGAAATGGAGTTTAAAGACCAATCTTGGTCGCTGCCCATCGTGAGATTAGTCCTAATGCTAACCTAACCTTAACCAGTCTCAAAATGAACTCAAACAAACATAGAAACCAAACCTCATTGTGATAAAACTATCGAACCACATGTTACAAGGATTGAGCCATTGCAATGAGGTTTGGGCGTTGTATCATTGTTTCATTTCATTCACAAAAGTTATTATACAGGACTTAAAAATACAGGATTGGGAACGCATGATGCATTGTCCTGTGCACACTCAATATTGTTGTTGATACGTATATAATTTAAAAAATGCAACAATTGATATTTTTATAAATACAATAGGTGCGTTCAATCCTGAAAAGAAAAGTCACTTATTTGCCTGAAATGACTTTTAAAAGACAAATATGACGTAATTTACGTCATATTTGCCTTATAGAAGTGACTTTAGAGAAAAGTCAAACACAACTCACTTCTTTGCCTTATAGAAGTCACTTCTTTTTACTGCACATGAGCAGTGCTCACAAAAAATAGCTTTAGTGGCATCCATCTTGGAAACGATTAGATCTTTGATGTTTCTCAACTCCAAACTAAAATTTTAGGGAATAAAACCTGCCAATTTTATATCTGGGGACTTCATTAAACAACATCCTAATGATTCTTTGAAAAATCGGCATGAAAATAGGTAAGAGTTGCGAAAAATGACGACAAATCGGCTACGGACATCACCGAACATCGTGGCCGCGGAACGTGCATCTACGTCGGCCACGATGTTCGGTAATGGCCGTACTCGATTTGTCGTCCTTTTTCACAAATTTTATCTATTTTCTAGCAGATTCTCATAAAATATATTAGTCAAAATAGAATAGACAATTTTATCAACAAAATCTAATTTTTATTCCACAGTTAAAACAATAAAAAATACAAATGAAAATGAAAATGCATGAACAATTTAAGTGTGTTCATTGAGAAGTCACTTTTCCATAAGGCAGATAAGGAGAAGTGACTTTTCCTTTTCAGGATTGAACGCACCTAATATAAAATTGTCGATGATTTATGTTATGATTTTGTTGCTGCATCTTTAATTTATAATTCACTTTTGAATTTTTGCCTTCTGGTCTGCATCATGTATAGCTATACTTACAGAGTTTTTAAAATAGTACCCTTGGGTCACCGTAAGTCAAGTATCATACATATTTGTTTATTCAAAGTAGTAAAAGCCCTCTTTCACGACCCTTTCCTGCCGATAGCATCAAAGAGAGTTGAAAAACCAATATAGAAAACCCCCAACTAACAGTGCTGCACTCGATTTTGCTCGCTCGTCCAAACTCAATTGAACTTTGCATTTCCAATAAATGTTATTCACAAAAAGTGCTTTTCTACTTTAATTTGCATAATGCGTCTTGGATGCAACCATTAATTTGTTTCCTGCATTTTATTCTCAATGCCATTTCTCCAATATAAACTCAAACCTTTTATTCCTTAACTAGCAGTTACAGCCCGGCTTCGCTCGGGTATCTCGTGGAAACCCGTTAAATCCCGTGGAAACCCGTTAAATCCCGTGGAAACCCGTTAAATCCCGTGGAAACCCGTTAAATCCCGTGGAAACCCGTTAAATCCCGTGGAAACCCGTTAAATCCCGTGGAAACCCGTTAAATCCCGTGGAACCCCGTTAAATCCTGTTGAAACCCGTTAAATCCCGTGGAAACCAGTTAAATCCCGTGAAAACCCGTTAAATCCTGTGAAAACCCGTTAAATCCTGTAGAAACTCATTAAATCCCGTGGTATTCCGTGGAATCCTGTGGAATTCCGTAAAATGTCGGGGAATCCCGTTAAATCCCCTACATACAGACACATAATTAAGTGTAAAAAAAATCAATTGCGCCACCTGTGTATTACATTTATCATTCAAAGAGATGTAAGTGACATTGCAATGAGGTTGCATTGTTGAAAAATAACACTTCCACACCACACATTGCAATGATCGAGTCATTGCAATAAGGTTTGACAAACCCGACAATGCATCCGCAATTGGTGTCCATCGTTACAGATTGTTACGCTACAACCCACACTTCATTACAATAACTCAATCATTGAACTGTGTGGTGTGGTAGTGTTTTCATAACGAGGGCCTTTTTGTTACAGACAGAAAAACCTATTGTCGCGAACAACTCTCAAATGCGCATGAGCAGAACATATATATATATGACAAATATATGTATATAGATTATTCACTGATTTGTGAGCCAAAAAATAGTGCCCAGGTTTTAATCACAACACAACATCAGACCCAAATTCCAATAGCAATTTACTGACTGCTTCATTACAAACTGCTTGAAAGCTTTTCCTTTTTTTACCTGACACTTTATTGATTGTCAGTTAAGTGAAAATAAAGACCAGGATATTCACTTTTCAAGACAGGTGCTGCATACGATTTCTTGTTCAGTTTTATCAAAAAAAAAAAAAAAAAAAAAAAAATTTAGATTGTCTTGTCTAGACAGAAATAAATATTTATGATTTGTTAAATGCAATTTCTTTTCAACTAAATCGAATGAGGACATTTGAAAAACGAAAAATTTAATTTTAATTTAAAAGAAAAGAAATTCAGGCAAGTGGAAATGAGAAATATTTGATTGCAAAGAAAATTGATTCTAACTAAGACTTTAAGCACATCAAAGACTACATTTTCTAAAGGAATCATGTTTTCCACACCAAATGTGTGTAACCATAGCAGCAGGTACATAGAAATTGTGCCTGTAAATGCTTCCTGCAATCACACAGTTGTCAAAGTAACCGCAAAAAGCATCAAAGGGACGGCGATATGAAGCACTTTCCCCACCCCTGCTTTACCGTATTCCTTCGGAAAGAACGGCATGCCGGATAATGACAATAGTCAGACCAGGGTGCCGGATAATTCGAATTTTCCGGCATTTTGTCCATTTGATTATTAATTGATCAGTTGTCTACTTGTCAAAAACTGGTTAGACTCGTAATTACCGGCATGCCGGTTACAACATATTTCACATCATGCTACAATATGAAAGAACCACAAATACAAAATTATACAGAAATCCACACGAGTGGTGGGACATCTGTCTTCACACTAGCAGGGACTAAAACAAGAGATATAATAGGTGATTATAAAAGTATTCCTACAATTGTTAGCTCATTGTAGCATAATTAAAACTGAGGACAAAATTATGGTCTTCTGGAAACTTTATAGTCCGGATATTTCCTACCAGATGTTTTGTCTTTTGAGTGAACTGTGGACATAAACCTCGGATTTATCCTTCTATTAATTCACCTTAAATGGTTTAAACATCGGGCAAAGTTAAAGAGAAACGGTGAATAATAAAACTCAAACCTCTTTTCAGATGAAGATAAAACTAAGAGAAAAAAAATTCTTACCTCCATGTACCACTGTGGACAATGGTGGTATTCCTGGGATGGTTGGATGTGTGTGTGTCGAATATATTTTACAATGGCGTATCACATGAGCAGTGCAAGGCCACCTCTAATAATAAATAAATAAATAAATAAATAAATAAATAAATAATTAAGTGTTGTAATAAAGATTAAAGACAAATTTCTAATACTAAACTCTATTTAACAATTCATGCACGAAACTCCCATTGGTTAATGGCCTGCATTGTTCTGAAAGTATATATTGTGATATCTTATTTTAATCCTCCAATTGAGTTGAGTCGAAAAATCATTGTTTTCTAGTCCAAAAATGTGCATGCCATTGTTAACAAATGAAAATGCTTGTAAAATATTTTAAAAAATTATTTACATTTGGGTTTTTTGTATTGTTGCGCACATTTTTTGGCAACGAAACAATGATTTTTCGACTCAGCTCGACTAGAGGATTAAATTAAGATACCACAATATACACTTTCAGTGAATTGTTGGATAGATAGAGTCTATTCAGTTGCTACAAGAAATTTTGTTCAACAATATGTCAGCTATACAAATAACAAAAATATTTTTTTCTTTTTTTTTTTTACTAAATCTAACTAAAGCTATATTTCCACAGAAAGTGCTGTTATGAATATCGCATAGCAAAAGTCATCTTTCGAAAGCTTTCCTTTTTCCTCCACTACATTCACCATGCAATGGGCATTGCATTGTGATTTGTGAACGTCACTGATATGAAAACTAGCTCAAGACAGAATTTATTCCATACTTTCTTTCTGTCACTATAACAAGAGAAGTTGATGACAGACACGACTGACCTTACCACAAAGTGAATCAACAAGTCTGTATACAACCAGAATCTTCATGCCAAATTCAAACTGCACATTCTGGCTGTGCACAATGTGAATTCAGCCACCAAAAGCGTATAGCAAAACATCACATTTACGACAACAACAGCAAAGTATATTTTGATGTATCGTACATCAGCATTCACGATTGTTGTATGCAATTAGAAATGGGCAGTTTAATTGAAGTATCAAGATATTGGGCTGCAGTCCATCTGTACGAAACAATAGGGTTATTCAGAACTGTCGCTTAAGTGCGCAAATGCTTATGAAATGTGATTTCACACATGCGCACCGGAAGCCACATAAGCCTCATGTTATGTTATGTGACTCACATGGGCGACTCACACTCACACTCAAGAGATGATGAAGCCTGCGCATGTGTGAAATCACATTTTCATACTTACGCATTTGTTTTCATTGAGAATTTGATATGCTAGTTTGGAATAAAATTTAACTACTTCATCTAAAACCATAGTATACTGGTGACCTAATAACTGGTCATCCAGTGCTTTCAACTACTCACTGATCTTCCTCAGTGATTCGTCACTGCATCAGTTGTTTCTCAATAGACGGTTTGCGATTTCTCGTACGAGATTTTTATAATTACGAGACTTGCATTATTACGAGATTTTATTAAAAATCTCATGATTTCATTTTTTGTTCCAACACTCTCGGACAAGATTTTTGAAAAATCTCGTTTCAAATTGTCGTGTATACGACTTTACTTGCGCATGCGCACTGCCTACAATCGCAACAATTGTCGTGAAATTCGCCGCCATTTTCCCTCCGCTTCGGCTGTAATTGTGACAAAGTTGTGTCGATTAGATTATCTCAGGTTAGTTTTTTAATCAGTCAAACACCTTGCACAAACCACAAGCCCAATACTTAGGCTTAATTTCTGTAAGGTAGTGTTGTTTTCCTAAAAATTGCTGCTGCCGATTTAAATGTCGTACGTATGTGTTTCGTGACCAACCGCAAACACCGATATGACATTTTATTAACGAGATTTAAAAAAACGAGATTTTTTTAAAAATTTCGTTTTTTTAAATCTCGTTTTCGGTCTCGTACGAGAAATCGCAAACTGTCTAATGAATGAAAAATGAGTTAATGATAACACGTTAAACATTGCTCAGCTTATCTGTATAGCATACTTATATAGCATACCTACAGCATACTGTATAGCACAGCTTATCTATTTTATTTTTAATAGATTGAATGCAGCTACTGTTTCAGTTTTAAAAACTGCATAAAATAATGCCAAGTCCATTATCCTTTCTTCTGGGATTGTGTTGTCACCATGCATGATTACACTAAACTATTGTCAACTTCCTCGAACAAAAACCTATAGTTGCAACTTGGGAGTAAATTATGTAAAACAAAAAAAAAAACTCTTAGTTCAGAAATGTGTCACTAGATGATGGTTTTTTTCCAGACAACTTACTTCTAATGCTCATTTTAATTTTAAATTACCCACAAGAGGCCTCACAATCAGGGCACAATGTTTTCAATGGCCCAAAGATAGGGATTGTCACACTTTGGAAGGTTGTTTATTTGCTCTGATAAAAAAAGTTATTACATGAATTGTAATGAAAATGAAAATGCCATGAGTAAAACAAATTTAGAAAAATTTTCTTCCATTCCAGTTTCCTGCCCTAATGAAAATGTGGAATTAATTTAGGCAAAGAAATATACATATACTTGGATCCACACAAAGAAAGTGAAATCTGAATTTGTTGTGCACTTCCTTCAGCAATAATGTCATTAATTTTGAATGCATGTTAAATGTCCCTTGACGCACTTAAAATTCACCTACGTAGTTACAATCCTAGACAGTGTTTGTAATTTACCTCATGAGTGCTACAACTGATCATATATTAACTCTAATTACCCAAACAGAAATTTCTCTGAATAATGTAACAAAATGAAAAAAAATTCCCCACTCCTGGTATGAAGCCTAGTACATACAGACTCATTCCGTACACGAAACGGCACAGGAAATCAAAGTCTGAAAATTCCTGTTTTTGTGGTACACACAAAAAATTTTCCTTGTGAGGAAATATTCCATAGCTGAAAAAATCATTCTTTCAGCACACAACGTGCACGGGACACCACCAATTGTTTCCATGAATGAAATCTTTCCAACTACCCATAAATCATGTGGTTTAGGCGACCGGTTAAAAATAAAAATAACCAGGGACCTAGTTATCTTTATTTTTAACCGGTCGCCTAAACCACATGGTCGTTTGTTGGTAAAAATGCGAGGAAAAATGGCTCCGAAAAGAAGAAAACACCAACAGCAGCTAATAGTAACCTGTCACATTGACTTTCAAACAGTTCATCATCCTCATCGTTGGCATTTGCAACGCGAACATTTTCAACAGTAGCCATTTGGAAAAAAAATATTTCAGACAGTCGCCATTTGTAATATGACATCATCCAACAAACCATGCGTACCACATTATTCCCAGTATGAATTTTGCTTGTGGATTCATTCATTATTTAAAATTCCGTTAATAATTGTCACATGGAAAATTCAGACTGGCTGAAAATTTTGAGTTTGAATTGGTGAGTGTACTAGACTTAAAGTGTGATTTTTATGTTACTTCCACCTTGAAAAAAAAGCATTTCAGTTAATAAGTTACTTATCCTTGTTGAATTGAATGGTTATTTGCTTCTAAACTTAATGCAATTGTCACCCTTCAATCTTTAAGAAAACTGTAAAATCTTCAGTTCGTTGAGCAGTATTGGCTAATGAGAAACTTTATTAGATTCAAGTTTGAAATTGCAAAAAATTATTTTATGCTCAAATGCTTGGTGAACTTTAATGAAATTTTGGCAATCATTCTCAAAGCCTTCAGAGTATAATTTCAAGTCTCAAGATAAAGCAGTTTGTACAATTCCCAAATGATTTTTCGTCTCTTATTATAGCATTGCCAATATACTCTCGCATGTTTATTTAAAACTCGCTTCCCCTTTATTTTATAAATGTTAAAAATGTTTCTCTGCAATAGCTGAGACTAACGTAAATTCACAATGTGTTTACATGGTATCGAGCTTCTCGACATCATTTAATATAATAACTGGTAGGATTGACAAATTGAGAAGCTCTTTCTAAAATATTGAAAACATGTCACAACTGGATGAAAAAATTTAAAATTTAAATAAGTAAACATATATAAACTCTATCTAAAAATTCGGGCACGAAACTCCCATTGGCTAATGACCTATGCATTGTACTGAAAGTATATATTGTAGCATCTTATTTTAATCCTCTAGTTGAGCTGAGTTGAAAAATCATTGCTATGTAGTCCACAAATGTGCATGCCATTGTTAACAAACAAAAACGCTTGTAAAATATTTAAAAAAATTATTTGCATTTGAGTTTTTATATTGTTGCGCACATATTTTTGCTACGAAACAATGATTTTTCGACTCGGCTCGACTAGAGGATTAAAATAAGATGCTACAATATATACTTTCGGTACAATGCAAAAAAGTTCACTTCTCAGCTTTGTGCACGAATCGTTAGATAGAGTTTACGAAGAACTAATTTGATATAGCTCTTCGGGTTTAATGCCGCAAAAATTTCCTTTTTAGAGATTGTTTACAACTATCACATTATAGGTGGAGCCATCATTATAATCTCACCCACAATCCAATAATAAATGGATAAAAAAACTCCTTGCATGCACTTAGCTGCTGCTGTTCCACCTTCATGTAATATGCACAAGGAAGTTCAATAAAAATGACAAATTAAGCAATGTATACATACATTGTTGAAAGTTTTCTCCACAGACCAACCACTTCTTCCTGCAACTCCCATTGATTATAAACCGAGACATTTGAGGGGAAAAAAAACCATTAAAGCAGAAGGAAATAATGAGTTGCCTGGAAATCAATACAGGCTTCCTTTTTTTCGTCCTTTTTATGACAACAGTTTGCAGCAAAACTTTGTGTTCAATGTGCACTATACCAAATCTCACTCTGAAGTCCGTAGTTTGGATGTGTGCCAATATTTACAATCCTTTAGGCTTATTAAACCTTCCAACCCTTGGGTTTAAAGATTTTTTGTTAAAAATTTACACAATATGGTGACAACAATTTATAAAAGTAGGTTAATACACTTTGATCTTGTCAAGTAAGTATATTGTGAACCACCCATTTGGCTGGTTTCGCCAAGATCAAAGGAGATATGTTCAGCTCAACGTTAGATTTTAAAAATGAGAAAAAAAAATAAATATAGCGTTGTTCGGGTTCCTTTTTAGCCTAAAAGATTATATATTGGATTTTGTCTATTTAGCGCTGCGGCAAACTGCAGCCGGGGCGCGGCACCTATACCGCTTTTCTGTAAACTACACAACTTTTAGCTGAGAAATAACTTAAAAAGTTGCGTTTATCCATGCAGATGTATTAGAAACAGCGCTTACTGCAAAATACAGCCGGGAGTGCAGTGACAATTCGAGGGCGGTGCTAAATCGACAAAATACGGTAGTCCTATTATCTGGGTATTTTGTCGATTTAGCGCCGCCCTCGAATTCCCGCCGCACTATAGAAAAAAGTTTCCATTTTACTCCATTTTGTCCCATGGCCAACTCTTTACATTTAAAAGAGTAATAATACTTTAATTTAAGAGTTTTGATATTCCATTTCAAGGTATTGTTACTTCAAAAATGAAGTTTTTCACACACCAAACTTTCGTTTTGGAGTACACCTTATCTCTGATTACGGATGTTCATCACAGGACAATGCATAATTCCAGAAATGGAGTAAAATGGCAACCTTTTTTTATATGAGCGTGTTTTTATGTGCTCCAGACGCCAGTGTCTGCTGATGAAAGCCGCGATCGAAAGCACAGATATAGTGGTGGTCATTTTTATAAACTTTTTTGGAGTTTGAAATCTAAAATTTGTATCTATAAATGTTGGAGATGAGGAGTTTCTTAAAATTACATGTGTGTTAAAAGTTTTGTACCTTCACTTTTGAAAGATAAATTAAAAGCAATTGGAATAACTGGTTAAACTTCGTCTTGGTGGCCAAGGAGCCATTAAATTAATGTCCTTTTTGGTAAAGCAGTAGCAGAGAATTGACTAATTTTTTATTATCTGGACGATAAAATAAAACTCAGAAAATGTGAAAGAAAAAAATACTAGATTTGTTCCATAGTTTTTACAACGAAATCCAAAATGGCGCCACCCAGTTTGTTTATCGAGAAATAAAATGTCTGAAGTGAATTCATTAAGTGCTGTAAACAAAACACGCCAACACGCAAAGGAAATCAACTCATAGTTGGTATACAAAGAGAGAAGAAAAGAAAAAATATACTCTATTTAACAATTCATGCATGAAACTCCCATTGCATTCCCCAAGATAATTTAAAAACACCTGTAAAGCCATTACATTAACTTTATTGGCTTGCATGTAGTGGTGTTTGCAACAGTCATTTATATGTCATTTTTCTTAGTTTGTGACAATGGCAAATGATGCCAATGTTGTTATTTTAGCATGTCAAATAGTAGAAAAAAACCATCCAAATATAAATTGGATACTTCCAATAGTGATTATTCATGAACTGTAATGCATGCATGAACAATACAGATATGCAGTCCCCTATCGGCTTTCGAAAAGACCAATATATATGCAGTATATAAAAGTATTATTCACCCCAGATACTTTAAACAAATTCAAAAATTCAAGATTTCTTAAAAACCATCTAGCTTATATAAAATTTGTTTCAGGAGAATTTAACAATCAAAATTTTCAAAAAATCATTATGACCAGAATTTTATTCCAAATTCAATAATACTCCAGGAAATTTAACTGCGTACATACCTCTAACACATCCAGAATGTATGACTTAATTCATCAAGAATTCTGGTTGTAATGATTTTTTGAAAATTTTGATTGTTACATACCATTACGTAGCTCCATTATGACTTTTTTGAGGGCTTCGCAGACCCATACATCCAATTTAGAAAAGTTGCCAAAGAAATTGAACTTCCTAAATTAGTTTAATTTTTAATTTTATCTTCAACAGTATATATCGATATTTAAACTTCACACACAAATTCTTAGTTGGTTCTTATACAGAAGCAATTATAGAATATAAGATAAAAATACCAAAAATAGATATATGTAGCAAAATGTAGAAATTTTGAATTTAAATTGACATTTTAGCTATATTTTTACTTCTTTTGTTAATGCAAATAGCGCTTGCCACACGTTTTATAGTTTTCAAGTGTTTTGCATTTGTTAATTTACGGCATTATGAGTTCAAATTATTCAGCTATTTCTTTTGAAAAAAATAAAAATAAAATAAATAAATAAAATAAATAAATGAATAAAATCAATAAAATAAAATAAAAATAAAAACTTAAAGTTAAAGTCCAAGCACATTTGAGACAAAATTAGCATCCAATAAGGAGCTATGACGACTGCTATCCCTAGCTGCTCGTTGTTCTAACCACTAGACCATCTAATTCTGAAACCAATTCCACTGAGATTGGTTGATTAACACACAAGACGGGATTAGAGATTGGGAATTAACATGCTAATTCAGCTAATACTAGTATGACTATGGATTAGAGATTGGTATACATTAGTTAATCCCTAATCGGATTGGTTATATCAATCCGTAATTTGGATTATCCCAACCCTGCGTCAGAGATGACAGGTCAATGGAAGTTTGTGAGTTTTTTAGCTGCATAATTTGAACTCATAATGGCGTAAATTAACAAATGCAAAACACTTGAAAACTATGAATTTATAAAACGTGTGGCAAGCGCCAATTGCATTAACAAAAGAAGTAAAAATATAGCTAAAATGTAAATTTAAATTCAAAATTTCTACATTTGGTTACATATATCTATTTTTGGTATTATTATCTTATATTCTATAATTGCTTCTATATAGGGAATAAACTCCCGAGATTCCGGGAGCTAGGACAATTTTATGGTCCCCAATACCCGGGACTGAAAAGATAAAGTCCCGGGAATTACAATTTTATCTTATTTTTGATATTTTTTTTGGGTATTATTATCTTTCTTTATTAAAAAAAAATATCAAAAAATATCAAAAACATAAAAAAATGTCAAAAAAGATGTATTTCTAACGGATATAATTGATAATGACATTTTCACAATTTTCACATGTGTTACACACATGATCGACTAGGATGATTCACCGTCTGTAATTATATTACGTTGTGACTTCTGATTGGTCGCCAGCCAGATGTTCCTCTAATTTATTCGCAATAAAAGCCGAGAGAATTTTAACCAGAATTCACACGCTGGACGAGTTGCTGGCATAACTTTCTTGCATACAACCACACAGTCAACCAAAGGGTGAGTAAAAAATTGATTCTATAAATGTTAAGTCTCGTAATTCACATTTCCGTTTCTGTATTCAGGATGAAGTACTACTACTGTCTGTTTGTTGTTCTTTGTATAATGGTCATTGGGATGACTGAAGGCGCCGATCAGTGTCGTTGGTTTGGAACGGCACCATTGTGCAACGGAAAATGCGATAATGGTTATAAAACTTGTAAAACAGATCACTCTGGTGATGGCGGTAGATGCGCCACTGGAAAAAAAGCATATTGCTGTAAAACTTGTCCTTAAAGAGTCATTGACTGAAAAACTTCATTAGGTCTAATAAACAGTGTTTTAATCATGAGTATGGTTCTTCTTTGTGTTTTAAACTCTTTAAGACTATCCTAACTAATTACTACAATTTGCTGACTTACCACAATTTTTCAACAATTATCAAGAGACCTTTTCAAATTAAAATTCTGTGACAAAAATTACAGAATAAAAGTCGAAGCAAAAAAAGTAGCTTATTTCAAATCCCATCTAAATTTTGATCTTTTTCATTATTAAATAATAATAATAATAAGAAATAAAGGTACTAAACTCTATCTAACAATTCGTGCACGAAACTCCCATTGATTAATGGCCTATGCATTCTACTGAAAGTATATATTGTGCTATCTTATTTTAATCCTCTAGTTGAGTTGAGTCGAAAAATCATTGTTTTCTAGTCCAAAAATGTGCTTGCCATTGTTAACGAACAAAAAACGCTCTTAAAACATTTAAAAAAATTATTTACATTTGGGTTTTTGTATTGCTGCGCACATTTTTTAGCTACGAAACAATGATTTTTCGACTCAGCTCAACTAGAGAATTAAAAAAAGATACCACAATATATACTTTCAGTACAATGCAAATAGAACTTTTTGCACAACAATTTTTGTTGCACAATTTGCACAATTAACACGGTTGAACGACATTTACACAAATTATATTCGTCTAAACAATGTGCAAATTGACATTTAAACGAGTATAAATGTAGTTAGACTCGTTTAAATGACTTTTCGAACCCGCCTACGATAAAAAAAGTGAGAATTGCGATTGTTACCAGTTGTGACGTGTATTTAACACGAGGAATACCAACTGTGACGTCAGAAACATCACCCTGCCAGCAGCGGCCAACAATATCCTTCACCAAGCTGTTTGACATACAAAATAAATTTTTTAAAAATGTTCCGCAGTCTTTAAAAATAAATAAAAATCACTTAGGACTATTTTAAAGAATGACAAAAATTATTCACCTATAAAATATCTGATGTCGTAAACCCTTTACGCTGTAAAGACCTTTATGGAGAAGATTATTCTTCCAACTTTAACTGGATTTTTTGTACAGTTTTCTTATAGTTCAATGTCATTAAATTCTTGTTCTACAAGAATAACATATAGAATACACCTAAGAATAAAATTTACTTAAAAGACACAAGTCATTAATTATAATTATTGCCAAAGGTTGTCACTGTAGAACTTAGTGTAACTATGATAGCATGATTAATGGGTGTTTAATTGCTGCTAAAAACATTGCAATTACTTTTTGATTTGCATCTTTGTGCTTTGAATGATAATCACAGGCTCAGTTGGTAGCTAACAACTAACAATAAATTAAATTTGTAAAGCTTTCTTGTTTTGATACCAGATGGGACAAAAGTTTCACAATTTGCATATTTTAGTATACAAGTCAAAAGTAAAAAAAAAGTGAAAGATTGCACCATTTAGTTGCAGAAATGCATCTTTTATCAACATCTCTTTCTGATGGAATCTTAGCAGTGTGTCAATCAATATTTGCAAAGCCAACTTGCAACACCTTTGCTAATACCACACAGTGTTGCAAACACCACTATATACATCCAAGCCAACTAAAGTTAATGTGATGGCTTTACAGGTGTTTTTAAATTATCTTGGGGAATGCAAAATACATTTAATTAAATTTCTTTCTCAAGATGCAGCTGTTTTTTAAATTTTCAGAGGAAATTGTGAAATAATTGACATTTCAGCTGTAAAAAATGTTTTTTAACATTGTCAATTGTTATCAAAAATAGACTGTTATCAATAACATTTATTTCATTCTTTAAAACATTTTATTGTTGCAAATTTATTATTCTATAACAATTCCAATATTCAATGCATCATGGTCTAATAACATTCCCAATTCTAAAATTTAAACGATCTAAAATCTGTCCAACAATTCGTGCACGAAACTGAGAAGTGAGTACTGAAAGTATATATTGTGGCATCTTATTTTAAATTTTAATCCTCTAGTCGATCCGAGTCAAAAAATCATTGTTTCATAGCCAAAAAATGTGCGCAACAATAGAAAAACCCAAATGTAAATAAATTTAGAAATATTTTGCAACCGTTTTCGTTTGTTAACAATGGCACGCACTTTTTTGGACTACAACGCAATGATTTTTCGACTCAGCTCAACTAAAGGATTAAAATAAGATATCACAATATATACTTGCAGTAGAATGCATAGGTCATTAACCAATGGGAGTTTCGTACACAAATTGTTAAATAAAGGATAGAACTAGCTCTCATGTTTGGTCAAATTTCAACTCTCTGAGCATGCACATGCCTTATGCGCATGTGCAGATGATTATTTTGTTAACAATCAGAATTGATGTCATCGATCAATCCTTGCTCGACCATGATGCATTGTATGAGAAAGACAACGACCAACTAAACTTTGTTTTTGCTATAAAATAATAAATATGCAACAATAAAATATTTTGAAAGAATGAAATACATGTTATTGTTAACAGTCTTTCACATATTAAAATTAAATTTTTGACTACACTTGACCTTTAACTTGATATTTTTAGCGTTGATTTACCAACTTAGTATGCGCACTAAAGTAGTGACATTTGATTCAGCCTGGCAGCAATAAAAATAATTCCTCATATCTCCTTATCAGCAGAACAGATGTCATTTACTTCCTCTCAACAAATTTCAGCATTTTTTTTCACTTTATCATGTAAAGTTTCTTGAAAAAAAGTAATTTAGAGGACAATATGTCATTTTCTTGATACTTCTCATCCAGTACAGATTTGTATCAAAGCATGAAAAAAAGCCCTGCAGTTGTGCTTCTCAGTTGTCACATAATGCCCCTAACTATCATTAAAAATGAAAGTGTCAGTTAATTATCCAATTTTTATTTTATCATCAAGCTGTCATTAAACTGATGGAATTAATATCCAAGTTTATTTTTTACCTTTATAAGATAAATATTCAATGTGTTTTAAATAATTGATTATTCTAAAAATGGAAGAAAAAGTATTTTTTTTATCTAATTGAAATTTCTCTCGTTATATTGATGTCATTTTTCTTAGTTTGTGACAATGGCAAATGATGCCAATGTTGTTATTTTAGCATGTCAAATGGTAGAAAAAATCCATCCAAATATAAATTGGATACTTCCAATAGTGATTATTCATGAACTGTAATGCAAGCATGAACAATACAGATATGCAGTGCCCTATCGGCTTTCGAAAAGACCAATATATATATACAGTATATAAAATTATTATTCACCCCAGATGCTTTAAACAAATTCAAAAATTCAAGATTTCTTAAAAACTATCTAGCTTATAAAAAATTTGTTTCAGGAGAATTTAACAATCAAAATTTTCTAAATATCATTATGACCAGAATTTTATTCCAAATTCAAGAATACTCCAGGAAGTTTAACTGCGTACATACCTCTAACACATCCAGAATGTATGACTTAATTCATCAAGAATTCTGGTCACAATGATTTTTTGAAAATTTTGATTGTTACATACCATTATGTAGCTCCATTATGACTTTTTTGAGAGCTTCGCAGACCCATACATCCAATTTAGAAAAGCTGCCAAGTTATATTTAACTTTTGCATGGTTTAGACCATTTTGTCACCTGATAGAAGGTGATTTCTTTGATCTAGTGAGTTTTAACAGACACTTGAACACCAGACCTGCAACCAAGCACACCTTAAGGTGCTTCTCGTCAACAATCCTATAACATGAGCGTTTTTAGCTGAAATGCCAACTTTAGGGTTGTTTAACATTCATCAGCAGTGAACTTTCAGTCTTGAGGCCTAACATTTTAGAATACTTCTCACCTGTCGGTTATTCATTATCATCCGACTGAAAATTGTGTGAGTTTTACATAATAGAGCTAATTACGTGTTCGCGGGACAGAAACCAAAGTATAAACCCATCCGCTCGAGCGTTTGCATCTTCGCGCTTCAACCCAACTCATCCAAAGTGTATATAACCTGTGCGACCTTCAACAAAGAGAATGCCAAACCTACAGGCTGCCCTACTCCCACGTACGACGGCGGTGTTATTCTAGGTTTGGGCCTGCCTAGTCCAACATTAACAACTAAATTCAGTGTGACATATATCCGAATGCTCACAAACTGTTCTCGAGATATTGTCAAAATTCAAAAACCTGATTTTGGTGGTTTTTAATTTTTTTCTCAGTAACTACTTGAGCAATCTTTAAAAATTTTTTACGAAATGGTAGGTCTTCCTTCCCTTTAAATCCTCCTAAAACAAATTTTTAAAAGCCAGATAGTTTTTAAGAAATCTTGAATTTTTAAATTTGTTTAAAGTGTCTGGGGTGACTATATAATACTTTTATATACTGTATGTACAACCATCAGAGATGTAGCGCTTCAATTATTGCACTGTTCCTTCAAGTGGAGCCATAAATCCTCTACAAGTAAGGTACAATATACATATACTTTCAAATTGGTAAACCGTAAAAAAAAATTTTGGTGGTATGTAAGCTTTTCAGATTTTTGTAAGTGGTACAAATTGAAAAAAAAGTTGAAAACTGCTCCTTTTTTTTGTTATTTTTTACCAGAAAGAAAATTTTCTCTTTGTGAAAAGAAGAGGATAAGATCATCGGTAAGTGAACTGAAAACTACAGCTGACTGAAATTGAAAATCCATGATTTGATTTAGGTAACATCAATATATACCAAATACGTGCCGTCGCATTTTTATCGACAAAAGTCTGTGACCCAATATTTACCATCCCATGAATTCCAAAGACAATATTTAATTAAGGGGCATACATTTTTAAAAACTTTTAAAACTCAAACAATCTCAGTCAACTATTTCATGCGATTCAAAGGCAGCAAGCAGATGAGATGGAATTAAGCATTAACAAAAACCATTACACCTCCTTGCCAAAAAAATGAAACAAGTACTTTTTTAAAGTCAAAAAAATGGAAATTTCTTAAAAGCTGTAATACTGACAGACAAATGGTTTTAGAAGGATTTATAGGAATCGTAGAGCTATCATTTCGTGTAAAATTTTTCAAGATTGATTAAGTAGTTACTGAGAAAAAAATTAAAAACCACCAAAATTAGGTTTTTGCAATTTTGACAATATCTCGAGAACTGTTGAAGATAAAATTAAAAATTAAACTTATCTAGGATGTTCAATTTCTCGGGCAACTTTTCTAAATTGGATGCATGGGTCTGCAAAGCCCTTAAAAAAGTCATAATGGAGCTATGTAATGGTTGTCAACAAACACAATTTTCAAAAAATCATTATGACCAGAATTTTATTCCAAATCCAATGATACTCCAAGATGTTTAACTGCGTACATACCTCTAACACATCCAGGATGTAAGGCTTAATTCATCAAGAATTCTGATCGTAATGATTTTTTGAAAATTTTGATTGTTGACAACCATTACGTAGCTATTATCTTTATTAAAAAAAAAATATCAAAAAATATCAAAAACATAAAAAAATGTCAAAAAAGATGTATTTCTAATGGATATAATTGCTTAATGACATTTTCTTAATTTTCACATGTGTTACACACATGATCGAGTAGGACAATTCACCATCTGTAATTATATTACGTTGTGACTTCTGATTGGTCGCCAGTCAGATGTTCCTCTAATTTATTCACAATAAAAGCCGAGAGAATTTTAACCAGAATTCACATGCTGGACGAGTTGCTGGCATAACTTTCTTGCATACAACCACACAGTCAACCAAAGGGTGAGTAAAAAATTGATTCTATAAATGTTAAGTCTCGTAATTCACATTTCCGTTTCTGTATTCAGGATGAAGTACTACTACTGTCTGTTTGTTGTTCTTTGTATAATGGTCATTGGGATGACTGAAGGCGCCGATCAGTGTCGTTGGTCTGGAACGGCACCATTCTGCGCCGGAAAATGCGATAATGGTTATAAAACTTGTAAAACAGATCACTCTGGTGATGGCGGTAGCTGCGCCACTGGAATAAAAGCATATTGCTGTAAAACTTGTCCTTAAAGAGTCATTGACTGAAAAACTTCATTAGGTCTAATAAACAGTGTTTTAATCATGAGTATGGTTCTTCTTTGTGTTTTAAACTCTTTAAGACTATCCTAACTAATTACTACAATTTGCTGACTTACCACAATTTTCCAACAATTATCAAGAGACCTTTCAAATTAAAATTCTGTGACAAAATTACAGAATAAAAGTCGAAGCAAAAAAGTAGCTTATTTCAAATCCCATCTAAATTTTGATCTTTTTCATTATTAAATAATAATAATAAGAAATAAAGATACTAAACTCTATCTAACAATTCGTGCACGAAACTCCCATTGATTAATGGCCTATGCATTCTACTGAAAGTATATATTGTGCTATCTTATTTTAATCCTCTAGTTGAGTTGAGTCGAAAAATCATTGTTTTCTAGTCCAAAAATGTGCTTGCCATTGTTAACGAACGAAAACGCTCGTAAATTATTTAAAAAAATTATTCACATTTGAGTTTTTGTATTGTTGCGCACATTATTTGGCTACGAAACAATGATTTTTCGACTCGGCTCGACTAGAGGATTAAAATAAGATGCCACAATCATAGTATGTAAAAGTGATAAGTAATGGAACAGCTTAGTTGTCCTGTTGCCTCTTAGTGAGGGCGCCACTGTAGCTATGTGGTCCCAATTTTTAAAGAATAGAAGAGAATTATGTGAAGTACTGTAATTTTTATTTTTCTCACACTAATTTTGTCAGTTTTCTACAGTATTGGGCTTTTAGGCTTACAATATTTTCTTTTCTTAATTCTCTAGTTTTAAAAAAATTCTACATTGAATATAATATAAAATAAACTTGGGTAAAAGATCAATTACACTGCAAATCTAGATGTCTAAATTTTGTTTTAGGCACTTTTAATGGCTTAAGTGAAGACACTTTAAGAACCTGGTTCCATTTAATAGTCGTTTGGTGAGCCTAAAATCAAGATGACTATTTTTGAGTCACTGCAGTACGAAATTGGCAGAACAGACAGAAAACTGCTAAAATCCATGAATTTTAGCAGTTTTCTGTCAATTCATTAGCAGCAGTCTGCTCAATTTTTTTTGTATTATATTTATAACTGTCAATTTCAAAAATAGTCAAAAATGACTATTAAATGAAACCAGTATTAAGTTCTTAAAGTGTTTAACATTAGCTATCTAGATTTACAGTGTACATGGGTTTAACAACAACCAATTGAATTGAATTAAATTGAATCAATACAATACTATATCCATTACATCAAAAAAAGATTCAGTATGGAATTCACAATTTTTTTTAAAGATATTTTCAATTTGTTTTTCAATTTTCAAAAATAATTTAAGAAATGCTTCAAAAGGATAATACAAGTATGTATGATAATTTTCTGTTTAAAAGTATTCAAAATGAATATAAAAGCTTATATTTAACATTTATTATTACCTTACATTTATATCAAACAATTGTTTGTAGATTTGTTCAAGCTTTTTGCAACTGTTTATGACTGGGCAATAAAAAGACTCATGTTTTGGGACCACATCGCGACACTATAGCGCCATGATGCCACTGTTGGCCACAGGGAAACGATGTCGGTGATCTGGGAGTTGGGAAGTCAAGGCTCGTTTTCTCATTTATTTGTGTGATTATTGGTTTGCTTTTTTACATACGATTGATTGAAGTGTTAGGAATACAGAAATGAAGGTATCAAGTTAATAAATTCAGTATTTTATTTTTATTTATACTCTTTCTGTGCCAGGGTAAAAAAATGACGGATTTCTGTTCCATTACTTATCACTTTTACATACTATGCCACAATATATACTTTCGGTACAATGCAAAAAAATTCACTTCTCAGTTTCAGGCACGAATTGTTGGATAGTTTATGTTGTTCATTAATCGTTGTAACTCAATCGCTGCGAGTCAAAACCTGAAACTTTTATCTTCGAACTGCAGATTACATTTCCTTTGAATGAAATTTCATTTGTGGAAAAATACAATTAACTACACTGTAAAACAAAATCACTATCTGCAAGATAGCAGCCGTGCGATTAGGCTTAATACAGTTTCAAATAGTAAAGTCCACAATAATTAGTTATTGAATTCTGGTATTATATTAATAATGTGCTATTCTTTTCTTTTGTCTCAATTATTTTTGTGATTGTAAAAAATTATTGATTAACGTTTAGTATTGATCGATGTTGAAAAAGCAATACATATGTACGTTTTCCATAGGCAAAGCTTATTTAACATAATAAAAAATCCAATCTTGTCAAATATTTGCCACTGAAATTTCTTTATGATCATAGCGTGGGCTGAACTTATCGGAAATTGCTGATTTTTCAAGATAAAGCAATCCTGTATCGGACGAAGCCGGATGCAGCCAAATGAATTCAAAAAATAGAAATCCAGTTGGCCTTTGCTTCTTCAGATGCAACTCTTACGGTTAAAGATCCTTTTCGGTATGGTATTGCCTTTTCCGAGATACTTCTTTCCGTTATCGATTCCTCTTATTTGGAAACATTGTAAAGAACCAAATATAAAGCGCAAACCGCACCAAAATTACTATATATGAATATTCATAACACCATTTCCTTCCCACTGTAGCAAAAAATTTACGCCTGAAAAATTTTCATCTATAACCTCAATATAGCAAACCACTAAATATTCAAAAACTATTCGTTATATTATAACAAAGGTTTTTCAAAGGTGGAAAGTGGTCTAAACTCCGTTTCCAACAGATTGCGAGAAACTTTGATGCACTTAAAAAAATAATTTGAAAAATGACCATAAACGAACATAAACGAACAAAAAATGACCATAAACGACTATAAAAATGACCACATATGGTAGATTTTGTGTTTTTTCCAACCCAATGTGCAAGCAAACATGCTCCAGCCAATAGGAGTTTCTCAATGGAATTTAGGAATTTTCTTGCCGATAAGCCACTTCGCATATATGGGACTACAAGAAGCCATCAAAAAGCCGATTCCTCGCTGTCAGTATGAAACAGCTGAATCATTTCCTTCTCAAGAGGTGGTTGATACTCTTCACCAGGAAGCTATTTATCATCAGTATCCTTATCATCAGACTTTGATTCTATATTGCCGATCGGTGAAGAGAACGTCAACTTCACGTCTCATGTAATACTATATACACCAGGAATGTCTCATTTTTGCTGATCACCATTCCAAATAGAACACAAAAGTTACGCAGCATTGAAGCTGATTAGTACTTGGATGGATGACCCACTGGGAATGTCAATTGTCTCTTATCCTTGACAAGAACATCTGCTGCAGCCTCCAACCGATTTATGTAATTTCCACAGTTCCTGTGGTCTCACAGAATGTTCTTTACATAGCTGTAATAACAGGCAAACCGCTGTTAACAGAATTAATAGCAAATAGCAGAGATTTATATTTATAAGTGCATTAGTTATGAATAAACTTGGCCACAATATTTCATGTACTACCAATCTTAAGCCGGTTGCTGCTTGCGTCTATAAACTTAATTCTCTCTCCGTAAAATCATAAAAAAATAATTTCATTTCTAGTTTGTACACATTGCAAGAAAATATCCCATGAGAAGAATAAAATAGCTTTTCCATGATTTTGTGGAAAGAGTCTCAAGTTCTTTAGTTTGGTATTTTGTACCGTATTCCCTCAAAAACAACATGGCGAGTCTGACCAATTTTTGACAAGTAGACAACTGGTCAATTAATAATCAAACGGGCAAAATGCTGGAAAATTCGAATTATCCGGCACCCTGATCTGACTCGTCGATCGTTATCCGGCATGCCGTTCTTCACAAAGAATACAGTGTACCCAAATGTTGCTTAACAATGTGACATAAATTCATGTTATTTGAGAAGAGGTTTTTCACATAGAAACTTCACCACATCATTCTAATCATTTTGAGAAATTGGTACGAATATAGCAATCAGTTTCAGTATTCTGTTGAAGTCCCAGGCAGCTTAAATGGTAAAGCACCCAATCGGCAATTGCGGGATCCGAGTTCAATTCCTGGCCTGTGCTCCACAGAGTCTGGGCTGTTTGTTTTTCACCAAGTAAAGAAGTAGCAAATAATTATCAAGTAACGAGAAGAATAAAGCCATACATTTACAATCTAAAGTAACTTATCTAATATCAATAATTATAACAAACAATAGGTGAGTTCAATTCCAAAGTGATTATAAAAGCATAATTAAATCTGATTATAGAGAATCAGTTTAATCTGCTTTAAGCATTGAACGTGTTATTAAGTTTCAGTCTGCGCATGTGCAGTTGCAAACTTAAATATTCTAGGATCAAATTCCTTGATCGGAACTAGTTCTTAATCAAAAATCCACGTCCGGATTGTTGTAGTTTTCGCCTTTCAGTTAACATTTTAAGTTACTATAAAATAAAATAGTAGTATACATTAAAGTATACTAAAAGTGTTGTAATGTAGTATAAAATATATAAAAAATCACTGAAATCTCTTAATAAAGTCGATCGAGTGTCACCTCGATCAATCTCGAATCCAAAATGGCTGCCAAAAATGCTGCCATAAACAAGATTTCAGCAGCATAAACAACCCTCAACGTGGTTTATGTAAAAACGATTTATGGGTAAACTGATTGTTGGAGAATGACGTAAAAATTGTCATTTCCACCTAGCGAGAATCAAAAGAATCAAGATAAACAGTTTATCCCTTTGGAATTGAATGCACCTAATGTCTGTCGGTGATAGAAGGATATCCACGTCCAAAAATCTATTAACAAAAGTGTCCCAATTTCCTACCACTCAACAGTCATCACCAGATATTGCTGATAAAAATACACCTGCTTATTACTATATATCCATAGGAGCAAAACCAGTTGTGAACAAGTCTTTATATCTTCAGATATATATCCAGATCTGTCAACTCCAGACTGGACTCAGGGCCCAACAGCATATTTTATTCAAGATCATTTAAAATTTTATACCTTATAAGTTCAAATTGTATGACATAACAAGAGGCAAGGTCTGGTCACCAGGGAGACATACATTTCCCACTAAGAACATTACCTTGACTTTATTACCTTAATTCCTAATTACCTCTCAAGACAATACAAAGTCATCTTAATAAAGCGTTGCCCACTGCTCTGAAAATGTGACATATGGAAAGAGAAGGAAAGGACAATGTGATACAAGTAGAATAAATATAGCCATACTTAGAGAAGATAAGGTATAACTTAGGACTCATGCTGTGCCAAGATTCCATTCAGCTGTGTTGTGTATTAACCACTCACACACCCTGCATAAATTTCCAATAGTGTATAGTGAAATAGATAAATTTGGGTTTTTAATTTTATATGAGGATCATTTCAAAGAGAGAATGCAGGATTTAGAAAAAAAGAACAAATAATTAGTTTTGTTAGGGTTCTATTTAGTTAGCTGTCTATTTGACCTCCATGGTGCTCACCGGCAAATACTTTTTTGTATACCGGTATACTGCTTCTTGATCCGAAGAATGTCCATTTAACTCTATACTCCATTTATCATTTCATGCGCGAAACACCCATTGGTTAATAACCTATATTGTATCGAAAGTATATCTTGTTGCATCTTATTTTAATCCTCTAGTTGAGCCGAGTCGAAAAATCATTGTTTTGTAGTCCAAAAATGACCATGCCATTGTTAACGAATGAAAATGCTTGTAAAATATTTTTAAAAAATTCTTTACATTTGGGTTTTTGTATTGTTGCGCACATTTTTTGGCTACGAAACAATGATTTTTTGACTCGGATCGACTAGAGGATTAAAATAAGATGCCACAATATATACTTTCAGTACAATGTAGGTCATTAACCAATGAGAGTTTCGCGCACGAAATAATAAATAGAGTATAGTTGATTAGTTTTAAAGCAATTAAACATAGCACTATAATTTGTTAACATGGTTGGATAGAAAGTGCTGGATGGCTGCACCCAATATATCATCAAACCAATATCAATCAATATAAAAATCTTAGCTTGAAAATGTGTGTTGTAAATACCTGGGCATTTAATTGATGACAATAAATTGATTACAAGTCACAAAATATTTCATAAGCATAAAAAATTATCTTGGTACTTCAAGTGTAATAAAAAATACAAAACAAACATTGATGCAGAAGCATTGCAAACACCATTCAGCATTCAATCATTCAGTGATGCTAACAAATTTAATCTAAACTCTACTCAACAATTCATGCGCGGAAGTAAAAAGTGAACTTTTTGCATTGTACTGAAAGTATATATATATTGTGGTATCTTATTTTAATCCTCTAGCTGAGCTGAGGCAAGAAATCATTGTTTCGTAGCCAAAAAATGTGCGCAACAATATAAAAACCCAAATGTAAATGATTTTTTTATAAGTGTTTTCTATTGTTAACAAGGGCATGCACATTTTTGTACTACAAAACAATGATTTTTCGACTAAACTCCACTAGAGAATTAAAATAAGGTATCACAATATATACTTTCAGTACAATGCATAGGTCATTAACCAATGAGAGTTTCGTGCACGAATTGTTAAATAGAGTTTAGATCTTTATTCAATTGTATATAGTAAACATTAAAAACTCACAAATTCCTCACAATTGTAAGCAAAAAATTTCACTTATTAATATAAGGCTCTGCTTTACTGTAAACACTTTGAACTGAACTCACTGTTTGCTTTTCATATAAAATTTATCATTTCTGGTACTGGGACTGTATAGATTGGAACAGAACACACATTAAATCAACAGAAACAAATAACCCTTGTCATCTATCTGGTATTAAAGCATTAATCTCACAAGAAATTGGAAATCTTGGCTTTAGTTTCCATCCAAAGAAACCTGGGCTCTGAGATTAGTTTTGTCACTGTAAAAGCTTAGTCCAACGTTTGAATTGGAATTAGAGCTTATGCAACAGCTTATTATAGCTTAACCGTTGTGTTGGATGAATATTATGCTCATGCTGAGTACCAAGTCTATAGTCAGGCTATCGCTGAAGACAACTTTAATGGACAAGATTTATTGACAATGCACCAAGCTTCACCTAGATTTATTATCTTATATTAAGATATATTGCAGCGTGGACGTATACTTAAGGTAGAATTCTTGAACCGTTGCTAGATGTACTACTGCGAAATCATTGCCGAGAATGTTTTCATTAATCAAGAATAAAAGTTAGAGGTTCAATAGAAATCACCGTCACTATATCATCGTACAACAAACTTAATAACCTTCTAGGATATCCTAAACATCAGACTGGAATAATTTTTAGTTTTTGAATAGGTTTAGTTTTATTTATTCCACAAGTACAACAAATCTCGGGATACTACTTTTGATATATATCTATTTCATTTAAGATTTTTGCAACTTAAAAAACATGAGATGAATAATAGATGAGATAAAATGAATAATAGATATCACTATATAGTATATCCTCTTCAACAAGAAAAAAAAGAATAAAAAAACTGTGCTCCAACATTACAATTAAATCAGATTTGAAGATATCCAATTCCTACTTCCATTGTGTAGTCTGCTCTTGTCATGCACCCATATAAAATTGGATTAATACACATTGCACACCTCGTTGGATTTTTATGTAATGGTTGGTTAACCTGATAACAATTGTTGCTGAAGCCTTAAATAAGTTTAAATTACTCCCTGATGCTGGGCGCAGACATGCAGCGATTCGCATCGCACAGCGATTTTCGTCCCGCGATTCGCAACTGTAATCGCCTCTGCTACAGCAGACTTGGCGCGAATCGATTGTTCCGAAATATTTGTTGCTATGACAAAATATAATGTTGTTCCGCATATTTGTTAATATTTGCCATAGCAACAAATATTTTGGAACAATTGTTGGAACAAACTTATAAGAACATGAGATATAATACTCGCATCCCATTGGATGCGGTTTGCATCGCCTAGTGAAAAAGTACATGGAGCTGTACTTTTTTTAAAAGTACATTTTCTGATCGCACGACGGAAGTGACGTTTGTTGTGCGTGCACAAAGCCATCCGCAATTCGAATGCGATGCGAATCGCTGCACGTCTGCGCCCAGCATGAGCGATTTAATGCGAATAACATTAGAACAATATAAATTTTATAATTATTATTGTTGAAAATGTAATTAAGTCGACAAAATTTGCTATGGTCATGAACCCAAACCAAAAGCAGACTGTTGAAAGTCTTCTTTGTGGACCTAATTTTGTATTTGCATCAAGAACTGAAGAAACCATAAAAAAACCAAGCCAAATATATTTTTCCTAGCCAAGAATGAAAATCAAAATGAATTCTCATAATAGGTTATCCATCCAAGTACTGCCCAAGCCCAACCCTGCTGAGCCTCCACATTTGAAAAGGAACACCTAATCAGTATATTGTGCAGTTCCCATCCATTTAAGCACCAGTGATAGTCATTGCTGTCTGAAAAAAATCCTTGAGGTGACAAGGAAAAGTAGGTATACAAACCATCTCTTGAAAATCCATGTAAATAACACATGACATAAAAGATTTAACATGAAACACACCCTATCAGAATTTAAAGCCAAACTGAATAAAATATTTATTAATGTTAAACAGTCCAAAACTTCGATCCCTCACAGTCCTTAGATTTAAATGTAAAGCTCTTGCCAGTAGCCCAGTACCTAGACCATTGCTACATAAACAACACTTGCATCACTATTTTATAATATGCTGCTACAAAGATAAGAGTTTTAAAATACAACTTGACAACCATGAAATCAATATAGTTACAAAAATGTTCCATCAATTAGGGCTATTAGAGAAAATTCAATTCGGGTCAATAAAAATACCATTTTAAATAACAAAATTCAAATGAAATTCAATGAATTTCATAGATATATCTATATCTCTATATTCAGGAATTCCCGGAAAAAAATCAAAATTCCCGGGAATTGGGAATTGCATTTTAGCAGTGATGTCCCAAGATTCGGGTCCCGGGAATTCCCTCCCGTTACGCTCTAGTTGCTAAACACTAAACTCCGTTTCCAAAACATTGCAAGAAACTCCCATTGGCTAGAGCCTTTTCCCAGCAATTCTTTAATGCACTTAAAAAATAATTCGAAAAATGACCATTAAAGGCCATAAACAAACATAAACAAAATAAACTAACATAAACGATCATAAAAATGACCACATATGGTAGTTTTTGGTGGTTTTTTTGTATTAATGTGCAAGCAAACAGGCTCCAACAAATGGGAGTTTCTCGCAATGTTTTGGAAACTGAGTTTAGGGTATTCAGTAACTGTCACATAAGTGCGCAAATGCATAAGTGTGAAATGTGATTTCACACATGCACAATGAAAGCTTCATAGGCCTCATGTTATGGTATGTGACTCACATGGGCGACTCACACCCACACCTCAAGAAGTGCGCATAGTGAATCACAATAACATAACATGAGACGTTATGAGACTTCCGGTGCACATGTGTGTCACATATTCACACTTAGCAATTGCGCACTTATGCGACAGTTTCTGAATACACCATTGTTATTGAGAACAGCACCGATTTGCGACAGAGAATGACATAATGGTTACGAAACTTGTAGAAGAGATAAGTACGGTAACAACAAAAAATGCTCAATTAGTGGAGAAAAAGCATTGTGCTTAGGGCTGTCGGTATCGGGATTCTCGATCTCGGCTCCACACAATCATACCCTATAAGTTGCACATCAAGAAAATAAAAATAATGGAAGAAAGATGGTAAATATGTGACAAAGGCCAAAAGTTTTTACAGCTGTCACAACTAAATACAAGAAAATTGTCCATTTAGAAAATGTTGAAAATTTCAAAAATTCAAAAATAAATAAGTGACCAAAAACACCAAAAACACAAATAGGTTCATACATGGTTTCCTCCCAACATCCCATTAATCTACAGCAGAGCTGCTAGTACCTAAGAGGTAAAAGAAGAAACACGTGGTCACAAGTTACGCTAAATAATTTTTATAGTGGTAAAGACAAAAGTATGTATGGTATCATCATTTTAATCAACAACTAATTGCATCAAATTCAAATACAGTCAATGACTCATTAAGGACAAGTTTTACAGCAATATGCTTTTGTTCCAGTAATGCATCTACTGCCATTACCAGATTTATCTGTTTTACAAGTTTTAAAACCCTTATCGCATTTTCCGGTGCAGACTGGTGCCGTTCCAGCCCAATGACACTTATCGGCGCCTTCAGTCATCCCAATGACCATTATACAAAGAACAACAAACAGACAGTAGTAGTACTTCATCCTGAATAGAGAAACGGAAATGTAAATTAAGATTATAGAATCACTTTTTTACTCACCCTTTGGTTGATTGTGTAGTTGTATGCAAGAAAGTTATGCCAGCAACTCGTCCAGCGTGTGAATTCTGGTTAAAATTCTCTCATCTTTTATTGCGAATAGATTAGAGGAACATCTGGCTGGCGACCAATCCGAAGTCACAACGTAATATAATTATAGACGGTGAATCGTACTACTCGCACACATGTGTAACACGTGTGAAAATTTGTATAATCATGTCATTAAGCAATTACATCGGGAAATACATCTATTTTTGATATTATTATCTATTATTATATTCCGTATTGAAGAACTTGTGCGTGAGGTTTAAATATCGATATTTAAACCTCACGCACAAATTCTTAGTTGGTTCTTATAGAGAAGCAATTATAGAATAATACCAAAAATTAGATATATGTAACAAAATGTAGAAATTTTGAATTTAAATTGACATTTTAGCTATATTTTTACTTCATGTGTTAATGCAATTGACGCTTGCCACACGTTTTATAGTTTTCAAGTGTTTCTTTCTTCTTGTATTTCTTTTGCAAAAAGTAAAAATAAAATAAAATAAAAGAAAAATAAAAAATTAAAGTTAAAGTCCAAGCACATTTGAGACAAAATTAGCATCCAATAAGGAGCTATGATGACTGCTATCCCTAGCTGCTCGTTGTTCTAACCACTAGACCATCTAAATCTGAAACCGATTCCACCGAGATTGGTTGATTAACGCACATGACGGGATTAGAGATTGGGGATTAACATGCTAATTCAGCTAATAGTATGACTATGGATTAGGGATTGGTTAATCCCTAATCGGATTGGTTATATCAATCCGTAATTTGGATTATCCCAACCTGCACACAGATGACAGGTCAATGGAAGTTTGTGAGTATTTTTAGCAGCAAAAGAAATAACTGAATAATTTGAACTCATAATGGCATAAATTAACAGATGCAAATCACTTGAAAACTATAAAACGTGTGGCAAGCGCTAATTGCATAAACACATGATGTAAAAATATAGCTAAAATGTCAATTTAAATTCAAAATTTCTACATTTTGCTATACAGTGAACTCTCTCTAGATGGGACATACTGTAGACGGGACACTCTGTACACAGGACACATATTTCTGGACCCAAATCGTTTTAATCATACAGAACGTCACCCACAAGGCCGGACACTCTGTAGACAGGACACTTTTTTCCGGACCCGACGGTGTCCCGTCTAGAGAAAGTTCACTGTATATTCTATTTTTGGTATTATATTATCTTATATTCTATAATTGCTTCTGTATAAGAACCAACTAAGAATTTGTGCGTGAAGTTTAAATATCGACATTTTAACCTCGCGCCAAATTCTTCAGTACAGAAGCACTTACACAATATACGATAATTATACCAAAAATAGATGTATTTCTCCTGGATATAATTGCTTAATAACATGATTATACAAATTTTTACACGTAGTACGATTCACCGTCTGTAATTATATTACGTTGTGACTTCTGATTGGTCGCCAGCCAGATGTTCCTCTAATCTATTCGCAATAAAAGCCGAGAGAATTTTAACCAGAATTCACACGCTGGACGAGTTGCTAGCATAACTTTGTTGCATACAACTACACAGTCAACCAAAGGGTGAGTAAAAAGTGATTCTATAAATGTTAAATCTCTTAATTCACATTTCCGTTTCTGTATTCAGGATGAAGCACTACTGTCTGTTTGTTGTTATTTGTATAATAGTCATTGCGATGACTGAAAGCCGTTGTTATTGGGATGGGACGGCACCGATATGCGGTGGATACTGTCCGAGGGGTATTTTAACTTGTAGAACAGATGTCAAGGGTGATGGCGCTAAATGTTGGACTGGAGAAAAAGCATATTGCTGTAACACCACATCGGAATGTCGAAAAGGATGATACCATACTTTTGTTTTATCACTATAAAATTATGTATGTAGCATAACTTATTTTGAATTAAAACTTCCTTCCAATAAGATATGAGAATTTAGTTACTACAATGCTTTCAGTACAATGCAAAAAAACTCACTTCTCAGTTTCGTGCACGAATTGTTGGATAGAGTTTATGTTGTTCGTTAATCGTTGTAACTCAATCGCTGCGAGTCAAGACCTGAAACTTTTATCTTCAAACTGCAGATTACATTTCCTTTGATTTTGAATTTCATTTGTGGAAAAATACAATTAACTGCACTGTAAAACAAAACACTATCTGCAAGATAGCAGCCGTGCGATTAGGCTTAATACAGTTTCACATAGTAAAGTTCACAATAATTAGATTATTGAATTTTGGTATTATATTAATAATGCGCTATTCTTTTTTTTCAATTATTTTTGGGATTGTAAAAAAAAATTATTGATTAACGTTTAGTATTGATCGAAGTTGAAAAAGCAATACATATGTACGTTTTCCATAGGCAAAGCTTATTTACCATAATAAAAAATCCAATCTTGTCAAATATTTGCCACTGAAATTTCTTTATGATCATAGCGTGGGCCGAACTTATCGGAAATTGCTGATTTTTCAAGATAAAGCAATCCTGTATCGGACGAAGCCGGATGGACCCAAATCAATTCAAGAAATAGAAATCCAGTTGGCCTTTGCTTCTTCAGATGCAACTCTTCCGGTTAGAGATCCTTTTCGGCATGGTATTGCCTTTTCCGAGATACTTCTTTCCGTTATCGATTCCTCTTATTTGAAAACGTTTTAAAGAACCAAATGCAAACCACAAACAGCCCCAAAATTACTATACATGAAGTACCGTACTCATAACACCATTTGCTTCCCACTGTAGCAAAAATTTGTAGTTTTATGCGATGGATTGGTGTGGATTCAAATGCAAGTGAACACGCGTGGTTGAATGCAAGGATGTGAATGAATTTATTTTTACAAAAGTACAGCTTAAAATACTGGGTCAAAAAGGCCCTGATTGGACAATGCAAATATGTCAAATATGCGGGCAAAGAGTCTTATCTTATCTTATCTCCCCTAGTGGTCGAAACAAACATTCCATTCCAACAAAATTAACGTCGGAAAAATTTTCATCTATAATCCAACCTCAATATAGCAAACCACAAAATATTCAAAACCATTCGTTATATTATAACAAAGGTTTTTCAAAGGTGGCAAAGTGGTCTAAACTCCGTTTCCAACAGATTGCAAGAAACTCCCATTGGCTAGAGCTTTTTCCCAGCACTTAGAAAAATAATTCGAAAAATGACCATAAAAGGGCATAAACAAACATAAAAATAACCATATATGGTAGTTTTTGTGTGTTTTTAATACAAATTTATATAAATTTGCAAGCCAATGTGCAAACAGGCTCTACAGCCAATAAGAGTTTCTCACATTGTGTTGGAAACGGAGTTTAGGGATGTATACACTGGCCTCATGCCACATTCTTGGTCCGCAACCAGGCACTGGCTTGAATACCCCAAAAGACGTTTTTAAAGTTCTTTTGCCTGTTGTCAATATTAACAAAACTTGGTAACCTTGTGGTTAATTCACGTTGAACGTAACGAAACTTACACAAATTTAACTTAACTTACGGAAAGTAACGTATGGTTTTGATTGTTCACATTGTTTCAGTAAATGTAAACTGGCCAATCACGCAAATTCTCATTCTATCTTGTTTTTCATGCGAGAAGCAGCCGTCTTCTCATTGGTTGCTGTAATTTAAGTTACGTTACTTCCTACTTCAAAATCAATTTTGAAGTAGGAACTTAAGTTTACATCTGTGATTTTAAACCCACAATGCACAGCCATCTTGCATTACATCACGAAGTGGTGTGAAGACCAATATATATGAACTAACCATTATAGGGCTTCACTGTAGGACCCTGGAAATGTGGAAGTACAATAATAGTTAAAGAAGAACAAAAATTCCCCAGGCAAAACTGAGTGAAGAAGTTATAATTAACAAAAGTTTTTGATATAACGAAGCTCTTTATTAATACGAAACCAATATTTGTGGAATTCCAACTTGTTTGTTAAAAACTACTTTGCTGTAACGAAGTTGGTCTGGATGACAAGTACAGGATAGTTGTTTTTTGACATACCATACTTTATAGATTCAGCGCCGCCCTCGAATTCCCGCTGCAACCCCTGGCTGTAGTTTGCAATAAGCACCGTTTTTAATACGTTTGCTTAGCTAATGCTGGAGACACACTAGGCGCGAATCGCGCGATTCGCGTCGCTTTTCGATTTTTAATCCGCTTATTTCCGGTTAAAATCGCCTTTTGCCAAGCGATTTTGAAAGTACATGCTGCCAGTACTTTTTTGATTGCGATTCCAAATCGCAGCCAATCAGGAGCGATTTTTTAGGGTCATTCAAAATCGCAAAGCGATGCGATTCGTGCCTAGTGTGCCTCCAGCATTAGCATACGAAAAAAGTCGTGCAATTATACCGAAATTTATGGATATTGGTAAACACAAATTTTAGAATGCCACTGACAGGCACAAATAGAATTCTTTTATTGTAAAAAATTTGAATTACAACACTTCACATCACAAAGTAATCGTCTAGTTCTAAAAGGCTCATGTTTATTGTCTAACATCAAAGGCCTTAAAAGAATAAGACTTTGTTCAAACCAATATTTTCCCTATGCACACACAAAGGAAAATACAACAAAGTGGTTTTGTGTATTCAACACAGACAACACTATTGATTTGAATATAAAAAATATTCCTTATAAGTTTGAAATTGTTTAAACATAGAATAAAAAGTAAGATAGCATAGTTTAATAGAAAAGAAAATAAATGATGCTGAACCTTGGGTTGCCAAGTGCCATCTGCCCTCGAAACAAGAAAATATCTAAACAACATTTTTTTTATAAACATCTCAAAATGTTGATTCAATATAAGAATGTCTTTTTTCATTCAAACATAACAAAATGTTTATTTAACATTTGCATATCAACAAACGATATTTCCAAACATCTACTGAATGTTGTATCAACATTTTGTCAAACAGTGGAAATATCGGTTGTTGATATGCAACATCCGTTTATTGTGTTAAATCAACATTTTGTTACGTTTGAATGTTAAAATATGGTGGGTAAAAAAAGCATTCTTATATTGAATCAACATTTCTG
>JH432195.1:45270-62434 GCA_000239455.1 Strigamia maritima
GTTTCGCCTAAAATTTCAGATTTCAGAAATTACATCAAATCTCATTTAAACTCATTAATTTAATAAATTCTAATCCTAAATTCCATAGTAAATGAACTCACTACTACTGGAATGTATCAGAAAACCTGCTTTGCGCCTGCAGCGCCTGATTTATGTGCATCTTCATCGGGCGCGGTTACAAATTTTTGAAATTTCTGAAATCTGAAATTTTCGGCGAAATGGGATTAGTCGAAACAGGATTTCCCGTTTCGCCTAAAATGGCATCAAAAACAAAATTAGGCGAAACGGGAAACCACGGAATTAATAATATGTAAACAAGATTAATTCAGTCTTATCTTGAACTCTTAAATCACCATCTTATATTGATTTGGTGAATGTATTGTTTATGTAGAAGAAAAAAAATGCTGTGATTTCAACAGATGGTAAAACCCATTTTGTTGTTGGTTTGTTCAGATTAAGTGCCAAATTTGTCAGTAAAACAACAACATCAAATAGTGGTTTAATACTTCATAAAATATGATTCATATTGAGAAGAAAATAAGAGAAAGAAGATATTTTTTTCTTTTTAGTTAAAATTCTATTCAGGAAGTCCCAGCACATACTGGCATACCTTTGTCATATGGGTAAAGGATTTTCTAGGGATTTTGCAAAGGCAGTCTCGTCTGCCATTCAAATTCTGAAGAAAAAAGTTATTTTTTCTCGCCAAAGTATATGGATGTCTTGTCTATTCACAGAATAAAAAAAGATATTTCCTACATATATTTTTTTTTTTGTATGCAGAAAAAGAAATTCAAACCTCAACCTGTTTTTTCAACAGACTAAATGACTAAAAAAAATTCATTTCTTCAGAGAAAATCTATTCCGAAAGCAATAACAAGCTTTTCTTTAATGCCAATTGATATTTTACTGCTTTAACATTCGACAAAAAAGTGCCTTCGAGTCAAGTTCTTAAAGAGTTTACGACATCATGTTTTTTTATTGGTCCATTGGATCAAGCATTGTTTAAAACCCTTAAATAATTTTTCAGGGTTTTTTTTTGCAAAAATATTTTCGGGGTTAAATCCTATGTTTAAGTTGTGAAAACGAGCAGACGACCAACAATATGAAAAACTGGAGGATAAAAGTGAGACTTAATCGAGAATTTGTGCGAATGTTACCAGTTGCGACGTAAACCGTATGTGTCTTACATGGGAAATACCAACTGTGATGTCAGAAACAGCGCCCTGCCAGCAGTGGCCAACAATATCCCTCACCAAGCGCAAATAAGCTGGTTGGATAACGAAATGATTTTTTTAGACGTGTTCAACAACTTGCTATCAATCAATATTTGTCTGCTGTGGGTTTTATACCCAAACATATAAACTCTATTTATCAATTCGTGCACGAAACTCCCATTGGTTAATAACCTGCACATTATACTAAAAGTATATATTGTGGTATCTTATTTTAATCCTCTTGTTGAGTCGTGTCGAAAAATCACTGTTTTGTAGTCGAAAAATCACTGTTTTGTAGTCAAAAAATCACTGTTTTGTAGTCGAAAAATCACTGTTTTGTAGTCGAAAAATCACTGTTTTGTAGTCCAAAAATGTGCATGCCATTGTTAACAAACGAAAACGTTCGTAATATTTTAAAAAATTATTTACATTTAGGTTTTTGTATTGTTGCGCACATTTGTTGGCTACGAAACAATGATTTTTCGACTCGGCTCGACCGGAGGATTAAAATAAGATACCACAATATATACTTTCGGTACAATGCAAAAAAGATCACTTTTCAGTTTCGTGCACGAATTGTTGGATAGAGTTTAGTACACTTGTCGATCGACTCTAGTGGCAACAAATGGAAACCCTCCTTCAATAAAGTAGTAGCTTAATAAAAAATACCATGTCTTCGAGCCCTCGAGAGAGTCGTTCAAACTCAACAGTCTTAATTTTCAACTCTTAAACTATTGATGAAATGATACATGAGTCATAAAAAGCCTAAGACAGCTTAACTTGTCTAATTTGTTCAATGTTCCATTATCTTCATGTTGTTTTATCTCATGAGTACCCCTCAGTTCCTCATAATCCAATGACAGTAATTTGTTGTGGCTGTTAAAAACACTCCTGAGTTATATAACACTGAGCATTTCGATCTTCAAAAGACATCAGGCAAGATTATATTCTTAGATTACATTTATACCTTGGATATAAAAAGACGGAAACAGAAATATCATCAGGTGGCTACAACTTAATCATTTTCAGCAATAAATGTTGAAACTAAAAATAGCATAAACTGTTTTTCCTAAAATGAAAAAGTTAAAACATACTACTAGATGTGTAAAGGCATTTACACGTGTTTAAATAACATGTATATAAACTCTATCTAACAATTCGTGCACGAAACTCTCATTGGTTAATGTCCTATGCATTGTACTGAAAGTATATACTGTGGTATATTATTTTAATCCTCCAGTTGACGTTAGTTGAAAATTCATTGCTTTGAAGTCCAAAAATGTGCGTGCCATTGTTAACCCTCAAAAGCCTATCCTATGGGTCAATTGACACAGGCAATAGTTCTGAATACAAATTTTTTTCAAAAAATTTTTCAAAAAATCTGAAATTATCTGGAGCTGTTGAAAAAGTGGTTTTACATACACTCAATTTATTTGGTAATTTTCAGACTTATAAAAAAAAAGTTATTGTAAAAAGAAAATATGAGCCCCTTAAAATCTCAGCTTAAAACGTTTGCTGTTTTCATTGTATTTTTTCTCTTTAGTGAGAGCGCTTTTAAAATACAACGCCACCTATATGCAAAGTATAAACAAAGCAGTTGGCACATGTTCAGTTCACATTTCATGTCAATTGCAATTAATTGCACTAATTGGAATTAAAATTAAGTTAATATACACAATTATTATAAATAAATGATTAAACACCTTGCATGCTGTTCAAATGATCACATTTTGACCGAGTGTCTTGATTTTTACAATCGGTGACACCTAGCGTCAGTTGGTAAAACCATGGTAACCATGGTAACAGTACTAAAGCGCTTCAACTCGGAGTATGTAAAACATGTCAATTGACACCACTAATAGGTCTTTGCGTTGACCCAAAATGTTAGGCTGAGGGTTAACAAATGAAAACGCTCGTAAAATATTTTAAAAAATTATTTACATTTGGGTTTTTGTATTGTTGCGCACATTTGTTGGCTACAAAACAATTATTTTTCGACTCAGCTCGACTAGAGGATTAAAATAAGATACTACAATATATACTTTCAGTACAATGCAAAAACCTAAGCAAGTAAGACTTGACAATAACTCCTTTGATCCAAATTCACAAATATTAGCATATTTTGCATTAAAAATCTCATAATCTTCCAACATTTGTACTTCGCACAAAATCATTAGTCGTAAAACTCTGCCCAATTTTCCATTGCTGTAGATATTCGGCTGCCATGGCAACCATCCCTAAGGAAAAAGATATGCAAAACAAATGCACAAATGAATTTATTATTGCAGCTTTGTTTATTCCATCGTTTCAATGCTGAAACTATAAAAGGTAGCTTTAAATCATGTAAATATATTGAATATGTGTCCCCATAACTCAATCTTGTTAGAACTGCTATTTGTTTAAACAATTAGGCTTTATAACACAGATCATCAAAGCACTTTCCCAGCAGTTAATCACTATTCCGCTGTAGCACACTCTCTTTTATGCCAGGAGAAACCGATCAAAAGTTATGACTCTCTGCAAAATTGGCCACAAGAGGGCCCAACATAAGGTACCTGATGATAAATTATTTCCTCTAGCTTTTTGAAAATGATAAACACACTATTCAAAGCATTGTTACCAACAATGAAAAAGACTGCAGTTGAGGAATCATAAGTTAATCTTCGGGCAGTAGACATCAGTTAAAAGAACCACATATTGGTTAGTGGTTTTCTCTTTAAACCGCTGCAGCAGTCGTTAAATGAATCGCAAAAAATTCCAGTTCAAGTTCACGGTTCACTTGTTTCCATGTAGATTGAATCTTTATTAGAATTAATCAAATTCTAAGGGTTCCTTTTTCGAAACTCGTGGAAACTAAAGTATAACGAAAAGATTTCGGTATGCGTTAAAGGCAATGGAGACTTTGCGCTTTCTCGTACGAAATTTAATTCATTAAGAAAATGTTTAAAAAGATTTTGTCGAAAATCTCTATAAATCTCGTACGAGAAAGCACAAAGTCTCTAAATACTTTTGTTTCCCATCATACAGCGTGTATGGTCTTATGTTCACACTTGAACTACTTTTGTACATAACCCACCCACTTTAGGGTTGCCATGTTAGGGTTGATAGACGTAAGAATCGTGCAAACAGGTTCAAAGTTCAAAGTTAGAATGACTTTATTTACATAAGTTACAAAAATGAAATATAGTCGGTGCTCTATATAGTGGTCAGTTTGGGTCTGGCATTGGTCACAATGCCGTGAGTGGCACTAGCCTCACAGGGTGCATTGCCCTTTTTGGTTGCAAAATGTCACAGACTTCTACAAAACTTCTTCGCAAGTGTGAATAGGAAGAAGAGGATAAATTGAAAGTTGTAGAAATTACACTTTTAGAAAGTCAGAACTTCTGCAAAAGCAGTTCAAGTGTGAACTAAGCATAAGTTGCCGCTTGCATCAATAAACACTGTTCTCACTCTCCCTTTGACTAAATCTCATCTTGAATGAAGAAAATTTCTACTCTTTAAGTTGACAAGGATTTTAATTGGACTCCATTGACTTAATAATTTAAGAAGAGTCTCATTTTTAGCAAACTGTAACTTGTGAGCGGCAAAACTCCACTTTAGTTCAAAGAAGATCAAAAGAAACACAGGCTTCCAGCACTTTCCTATACCACCTCCTTTTATTGACATGTTTGCAAAAGATAGGCTTTAGAGTGCAGTACAGTCTGACTTTAGTATTGCCAATCGTTCCCATTAGCAATAGCTGTCCATCACTATATTAGCATTGTTAGCTGTTAAATCTTTAACCAATTCTTCACTATTGCAACCAACAAGTTGTAATTGGGCGAGCGGGCGCAGCGGGTGAGTCTCTTATTACTTTTGAGTCTAAATTAAACATGTTGGCTCGGTTGCAGAAAAAAACTGTTGGGTCAATAATATTGAAATTCGGCGTGTCCGTATATTAGAATGAGTTGTGAGGACCATTTTGAAAATCTTTTTAAAATTCCCAGTAGTGGAAGGGTCTGGAATTACAGTTCAAAGGTAAATTTGTATTGTTTCATATTGTTTCATTTCACATTTAATTGTTCCGCAATTGATCGATTACTTGTTGTTACTAGGATACAATCTGTTGTTTAATTTTTGACAAATAATAGACAATTTGCGATTTCTCGTACGAGATTTATTTTATTACGAAAATGGCAAAAAACGAGATATTGTTAAAAATCTCGTCCCTTTGTTTTAATGGTTTGACGAGATTTTTGAAAAATTTTGTTACACATTGTCGTTAATTTTTTGTCTCGTACGAGAAATCGCAAACTATCTATTAAGACAATTTTCAAACTGGAGATATTTTGAGTGACTTTTATGAGTTGGGAATAGTCTTTCAGCAAACTCCAGTTTTAGCATTCAATGCATTTTTGGGAATAGACAAACAATGTCTGCGTGTCTCGCTTGTCCTTCTACAACAATCTGTGGAACCTAATTTATAAGTTTTTGATTGGTGAAATTGTTAGTTTTGGGAGAACAAAGCTCTCTCCTATTTTCAAAGAATAAAGATTTTCTGTACACATGAGGAAGCCGTGTCACGTTGTCACAGTTGCTGACAAAATCCAGGCTAACAGACTTTCACAGACTGTTTCAAAAACAGTTGTGACAGTGTGGCAATGATGTGTTGTGAAAAAAAGAATAGCAAGCAATTTGACTTTTCCCTCATGTGTAATGCTTAGTTCACACTGGTGTTCACACTACTCCGTAACGTAACTCAAGGAAGCTGCGCAATGCATTGTGGGCTTAAAAACGCAGACGTAGACTTTAAGTTCTTACTTCAAAATCGATTTTGAAGTAGGATGTAACGTAACTTACGAACTTACGGCCAACCAATGAGAACACAGCTGCTTCTCTCATGAAAACGAGATTAAAAGAGAAATTGCGTGATTTGTGGCCTCCATTGCAGCAAGCATGGAACACTCATCACAAGTAGATGCCAACTCAACTGTAGAGGAAAAAAAAGCCAAGGAAAATAATTTTGATCGCAGATGAAGTGAAATTGTATGGTGAGTGAGCGTGAGTGAGCGTGAATAAGCTTTGCGAGTGAACGCAAGTGAGCCTCGCGAGTGAGCATGTAGATGTGATTGTTGTGTTTTTTAATTCTGAAATAAATGTTTTTCTACAGTTTAAAATCATTATTACTCCTAACAGTAGCAAATCATGTAATAATTCTTCCTCATCATTCATTTCTAAAGTAGCCATTGTGAAACTGGAATTTAATCTGGTTTTGGATCTAAATCCAATTTATTCTGATTGGTCGGTTTAAATTTACTTAACGCAAGAAGTGTGAACCAAACCTTACACTTTCCTTAAGTTACATTAATTTTCCTTAAGTTACGTTACGTTACGTTACGTCCAGTGTGAACTAAGCATAAGAGGTCTATCTACCAGCACTAAACTGAAATCGACGTCTATAAAGCCGAGTACTCACAACTATTCAGAATTGAAATATTTCAACTCCACAACTTCAAAAAGAATATTTCCAATCTTTGTTTCTCCTGCATGTAAAAATAGTGGTATACTCAAAGTATAATCTGTACCGGTAACTCTATAGTCCATAACAGATTAACTTGGGCAGCAAATTGGATAGGCAGCAAATTCGCGACACAAAATAGTTGATGACCAATCCCATCTAACAATTACTCTAGTTAAATGAACACGCTTTTCTGGAAAATGACAACATCATTTCTCAAGTGGAAAAGTAAAAAATGGAGTATTCACTCTTGTTTCCACTTTTCTACTTGATAAATGTTGACGTCATTTTCCAGAAAAGCGTGTTTATCTAAACTTAGTAATGCTGGGCGCATCGCATTCGAATCACTGATGGCTCTGCGCATGCGCAGAAAACGTCACTTCCGTCGCACAATCAGGGAATATACTTTTGAAAATAGTACAGCCAACGTGTACCTTTTCACCAGGCGATGCAAATCGCATCCAATGGAATGCGAATATTGAGTCACATGTTCTATTTGCTTCATTTTGTTTGTTTTTTTCAACAATTGTTCCAAAATATTTGTCATAGCAACAAATAATTTGGAACAATCGATTCGTGCCAAAGTCTGCTGTAGCAGAGGCAATTACTGTCGCAAATCGCAAGGCAAAAACGCTAGGCGATGCGAAATCACTGCATGTCTGCGCCCAGCCTTAATGGGAACAGACAAAATCGGACAAAATGGCGTCTCCAAATAATTTGGATTGTTGTTGCCATTTTGTTGACGCTATTTTGATGTTATCATATACAGTATATGCCGTCCGGACATATAGTGCCGTCCGGACCGCACTTTTCCAGGACCCACCTAATACGCAGTAATGCTAAAAACGCCCTGTGGTCCAGGCAGTTTTGCCGTCCGGACACTTTTCCAAGACCTGCCAATGTCCGGACCGCACAGCATATACTGTACATGTTTCGCCATTTGATGATGAGATCCTGTGACCCCGCTTTAGAATACATTATTGCTCCTAGCCAATCTGTTATGGACTATGGAGTTACGCAAACAGACTATAAGAATGAAAAATTTCCCGTTCACACAAACAACGGATCAAGCGAGCTAATTTCGACACTAACTACATTAGGAGTAAAAGGTGAGCTTCTGTGCTTAGACATGATTCTGAACCCAATGTAAAAGGTCCATCTTTAATGTCCACTTAAGTGAAATGACCATGTAAGATGCAATTTACTTTAATTTGATAACTACAGCTTTCATATCAAGTTGAAAGGTTTGTAATTATGCCATTTAATTTAATCAGCTACTATATTATATACAATTTAGTTTTTCTTGGTGACTTGACCTATACATTTTCATGATGAAATAATCATAAAAAAGAAAAACAAAAAAAAAGCTGTTTATAGATATAAAAAATGCATAAATGCATAAACAGCTCATATAACATTCTTCCTATTTCAACTTTAATACATCTCAATTAAAAATTAGCTTCACTGCAGTGACTCAATTTGCCAAAGTAAAACCACTGAATTATAGTAAAATGTTAAAGTTTAAATTGGAATATGCTTTTGTTTTGCAAAGTATGTGCAGAAATAAACTAGGAAAAAATTTCTACAATTTGAATGCTGATTATAATCATTTGCATATAGTTATAAAAAAACTGGTATATACTTTCTAAAATAGATCCCATTCCACTTTTTTTTCCTCTCCATTAAAAACCATAGAATTATAGTAATTGTCAGCGTGTTGAGAGGTCTTTAAGCATTTTTTTTCCCTGATTTTTTTATACGATACTACTGTGCAACCCCTTTACAGCGAATCATGAAAAGCTGCAAAAACAGTAAGCAGGAACAAGATCTTTGCTGTAAGGGGATATAGTCAGTATTTCAACACAGCTGTTGTTTGTTTGATAATGGGAGAAAAAAACAGTTAAAGTAACTATCTAATACCATTTCTATGCAATGCCATCATACAGTCTGCAATTTTTTTTTTTTTATAGTCATAATAAAAATATTAGACAGTTAAGGGTCTTTTGGTAACCAAAAATTCCAATTACCAAACACCAGCTTTGTTTTCGGTATTTGGTTTTATTTTAAAGGGTTTACGACATCATATTTTTTATTGGTCCATTAGATCAAACATCGTTTAAAAGCCTTAAATAATTTTTCAGAGATTGATTTTCGGGTTTTACACGGGGAATACCAACTGTGGCGTCAGAACCACAGCGCCCTGCCAGCAGCGGTCTACAATGTCCCTCACCAAGCTCAAATAAGATGTTCGGGATACAAAATTATTTTCATTTTTTTAAAGGCGTTCTGAAATCTTTAAGAAATAAATAAAAATCATTTAGGTCATTTTAAGGAACGGTGAAAATTATTCAGCTATAAAATATCCGATGTTTTAAATCCTTTAGGAATATTTGCAGTTGTTTTGCACTGCATAAATTCAAGTTGAGAAAATCGGATTTTTGTTACCGAACAAACATGAATATTTAAAGCGGTTATAGGATTAATTATACTCGTAATTTAGTTATTGCAGAGTTTTCGGTAGATACTTTTCCCTTATAATTATAGCCAGTTTTATGTCATAAATATTGTAACGAAAAAGTGAAGAAAAAAAAATCTTGTTTGCGATTCACTTGCTTCCATTACAGTAATAAAATCTTGATTACACTACATACTCATCAACATCACGTGACCTGAAATAATAATAAGTAATCAGTGATGCAATATTGTAAATAGAGTAAAACAACCAAGTCAGACATCTTTTTGCACGTGTAATTAATAATTAATCTTGATATTGGATCAAAAGTTCAATCGATTTTGTTTGGATGTTATTTTTTCTAAAATTAATTATTTAAAGTCTAATGCTTAGTTCACACTGGTGTTCACACTACTCCGTAACGTAACGCAAGGAGGCTGCGCGATGCATTGTGGGCTTAAAAACACAGACGTAGACTTAAGTTCTTACTTCAAAATCGATTTTCAAGTAGGATGTAACGTAACTTAAGAACTTACGGCCAACCAAAGAGAACACAGCTGCTTCTCTCATGAAAAACGAGATTAAATGAGAAATTGCGTGATTTTTGGCCTCCATTGCAGCAAGCATGGAACACACATTACAAGTAGATGGCAATTCAACTCTAGGGGAAAAAATGTTAAGAAAAAATGATTTTGATCGCAGATGAAGTGAAATTGTAGGTGAGTGAGCATGAGTGAGCTTCGCGAGTGAGCGCGAGTGAGCGCGTAGATGTAATTGTTGTGTTTTTTAAACCTGAAATAATGTTTTTTTGACAGTTTCTACAGTTCAAAATCATTATTGCTGCTAACAGTAGCAAATCATCTAATAATTCTTCCTCATCATTCATTTCTAAAGTAGCCATTGTGAAACTGGAATTTAATCTGGTTTTGGATCTAAATACAATTTATTCTGATTGGTCGGTTTACATTTACTTACTAACGCAAGCAGTGTGAACCATACGTTACGTTACGTTACGTCCAGTGAGAACTAAGCATAAGTACAAATGTAATCAATTCTTCATAGAAAAAAAGTGATTGATGTAACTCACATTGCGTTGGTAAGCCAATTAACCAATTTTCATTAAATCCTCATTTTATTCCAATAATTATTCCCATTAATTTTCGCTTTAATTAAATCATTTTTAACATCTAGACATGAAATAATGTGCTGCACATTAATTATAATCAATCTCATCAACTTTTAAATTAAATTAATCATTTTAGTTAAATTGGGTAAAAATAATTTAGAAGAAGGCAAATAGAAAAGGATATAAATAGATTAAAACAAAAGATGCAAACAATAATTTTGATGAATTAATCAAAGATTTCAATTAAAAACCGGTTTATGAATACAAATTAAGTTTGTATCATAGAGAATAGTATGGCACTTTTCAATTTAAAACAAAACTTAGTTCAAGGTTGTTGTCAAATTGAGGAGAATGTTCTCCAAATTCGCATCGAACAAAACCCGAGGACCCTACTTTTCCAATAAGAACAAAACTCAAGGACCTAGACGGCACATCGATTTCTACCCGACCGAGCTAAATTGAATTATCGATGATCTTTGCGATTATATGGAATAAAGTTCTCTAAGGATTTTGGAAAATAACCATGACAACAGTAAAAAATAAAATTATTTATCATAAAGTAATTGATCTTACTCGTTAAAGGGTTTACGACATAACATTTTTATTGGTCCATTGTATCAAGCATCGTTTAAAACCCTTAAATAATTTTTCAGAGATTTTTTTTAGAAATATGTTTAAATCCAATGTTGAAGTTGCGAAAACAAGCAGACGACAATAGATGCATTCTATTCAACAAAAGTGATAAACTGATTCTCGCTAGGCGGAAATGACGTTTTTTTACGTCATGAATAATCAGTTTACCCATAAACCGCTTGTACATAAACCACGTTGAGGATGGTTTGTGCTGCTGAAATCTTGTTTTTGACGCCATTCTTGGCAGCCATTTTGGATTCGAGATAGACTGAGGATCGCCGTGGTGCTCGATCGACTTTGTTAAGAGATTTAACTGCCTTTTTATATATTTTTTACTACATTACAACACTTTTGGTACACTTTAATGTATACCACTACGATAAAATCCTCAAACCTTCCTAGCTGCTATTTCGAACTAAGAACTAGTTCCAATTGTGCAATCGTGCAAACATGCAACAGGCGCTGTTGTCACTTTGACACTAATTTATAACAAATTTGATTGGACGATTTTTCACAAAACCACTTGACATATGCAAATACTGACTGTTCCACCAATCAGGCCAAAGAGGGAGCCAAAAAGATAATAGCACCACTGCAATGTAGTATTAACACCTAAACCAAAAAGTTTCGCTACTTCCCCTTCTACTATTATGATTTAACATTTAACTGTGACGTCAGAATTACAGCGCCCTGCCAGCAGTGACCAACAATGTCCCTCACCAAGCTCGAATGAGCTGTTCAGATGCACAAAATAAATAAAAATCATTTAGGTCATTTTAAAGGAAAGCGAAAGTTATTCAGCTATAAAATATGGGATGTCGTAAACCCTTTAATTGTCGTAAACCTAAATAATTGGCTGTCTAAATGTTTTTAGATAAAACCAATAAAGTACTATAAATAAAAAATAAATAGTAATTTATTTTCTCCAATGCTAAGCCCCTCAAAACGTGAAACCTTTCTATTTCCATTTAACTGGCATCTATTTTTCTTTATTTACTATAATGGTAATGCCAAATTATTTACACAAGTGATTTGCTTGAAACTGCAGGAAAGAGGAAACTGCTGACATCAATTATCCACTAATAATGTGATTTATTCCTAACACTTGATCAAGAGATGTTGCTAAATTGTAAAAATGAAATCTGCAGTCTAGCGACACTTGCCATTAAGCTAGGACACGGCCTGAATTGAAAAAACTCACAAGAAATTAGCCCAACCAAACAACTAGAGGTTACAAAAAATTGATTAGGTTGTAGTATAGCAGTTGCGATTAGGTACGTTTTTATATACCTTAGTTGTACACAATCAGAAATGGAAACACATTGGAAATGCAATTCGAACGACTTTTGAATTAAGTGCTCATTTTGTATTAAAGTTTTGGGATATTTAATTACTTTAGTTTTTCCATTTTTAGTGCAAAAAAAGAAAAAGACTAACCAACAACCAGATAAACCGCAACATGAGCGATTTCATTTAAAAGATAAACACGGGTATATTGTCTACACTCCAGATGGAAATTTCACGCTTCCATTAACGACTGTTAAGAGCGTTGGAATGGGATTTCGTAGAGTCCTCGATAGTATAGTGGTCAGTATACCTGCCCTTCTGTCTTTCAATTCTACATCGCAGATTTGTCTATTTGTTTATTCAGGTCCGACAATTGAATACTTTTTTCTTCTTTACTATATTTCATTACGCAAGAATTTTGAATGTTTCAATTTGGCTGTCTAGGCAAACCCAGTTTTAACAACATTCCTATGTAACAACATAAAGACAATCTGTTCCCTGTATATGACAGTTGCCAACAAATATTCCAAAGACATTCACTTCAGTGTTTTTAAAAATCTTAAAGACAAACTCAGCACCTTGTGGCACAGCTATCTCCTGATCCTTAGGACCTTAGGGAAATGAGAAAAAAGTCGGCGCGACACTTTTCTTTCAAGCAGATTTGCATTCCTAGATTTGCCGGCTTCCTAGATATTGGCAGATAACTAAAAAAAACTACTTAAAAAAGTTTCTTAACACGAAGCCATATCTAAGCTTTGGTATTAGCTTACTCTCTATTTAACATTGTAACTAGCAAATGGTTAAAATGTGTATAAAATAATAAAAAAAAAAGAAAAATAGCAATCAATGTTGAAAAGAGAAAAGGGAATAGAGGGCAAGCTGCCAAGGACCATCAGAAGACCCAACCAATATGATGGGGAGAGGAATCTCCATTGCTGCAGTGACATCACTACACATAAGCCTCAAAGTGTTTATCTTGTGCTTTGATTAATTCAATCAAATAGTGATGAAAACAAATGCAATCTGGCAGATTGAATATACTTTACAAGTGTCTGGAGACTAGTTGTCTAATGTTAACTACTAAATTCTCAGTTATCAATAATTAAGCCTATTCCCGTGATAATCTAATGTAAACTTGTCTTTCATCATTATAGAATAATTAATAAATCAATGAGTTTACACAAGAAATTTTGTCTTAAAGAAGATAAAAACAAAAACATGCAGTTTGGCGAAATCGATGTTTTCCTTCAGAAAAAAAAAATCACCAAATCGCAATGTTTTTGCCTGGTTTTTTTATATAAGAGAAAAGTACTTGGCGCAAACTCCGTAACATGTTTGACTTGTAAACTTAAAAAAAAAAATTTCTTGTTTACATCCTGTGAAGAAATTTAAATGAATTTTGTTGTTGTTTAATCTATTTATGCTCAGCAGGTGGTAACACATTTTTTTGTTTATACTCCACATTTTCTTCATGAATGCAGTATAGTGATAGAACAAATTTTTAATTAAAAAATTAAAGATGAATATGAAACAGAAATGACCATAAACAGACATTCTTCTGCAAATTATTGTATTATTTGTCAAATTCAACTCAAAATGTCATTATTTGTTCCAAAAAAACTTTGGCCATTACCACCTAATCATATAAAAGCTATGTGTACATCTATTTTTAAATTAATTTGGAAGATCACCAGACACTGCATCTATTTTTAATAACAGGATTTAAATGTACTTTAAATCCACCTTTAATCAGATTGACAAATCTGCAAGCTTGGATTCCTGCCCATAAAAAAAATAAAAGATTTTGTTTTGTGTTATAAATATAAATCTCATAAACAAGATTCATAAACAAGACCCGTTACATAACTCCTATATCATGATAACAGTCATAGTTCTATTCCACTTGAATTGTTTGTTATCATATCTTTACTTTACAGTGTAAACATAAAAAAAAATGTAAAATGGCTGTAGAAACCAGATTTTAACCTTCCTGAACTTGATTTATACAACATTCATACCCACCAAGCCGATGTACCCATTTGAAATAAGCCTTTTTGAAGAAATGTGTATTTTAAATACTTTGTATATGATGGAAAGTCTTATGGTTACTTCATACTGGTGTTTACACTACTCCGTAACGTACCGCAAGAAGGTTGCGTAAAGACGTAGACTTAAGTTCTTACTTCAAAATTGATTTTGAAGTAGGACGTAACGTAACTTAAGAACTTACGGCCCACCAATGAGAAGACAGCTGCTTCTCATGAAAAACGAGATTGAATGAGAAATTGCGTGATTTATGTCCTCCATTGCTGCAAATGCAAACATGGGGCACCCACTAGGAGATTCACCTGATTATATAGATGAGTTTATTATTGGGCTGATTAAAGATTTCCAATTTTATGGAATATCAGTCTAGTCAGTCTAGAGAAAAAAATACCAAGGAGAATGCATGGACTATTATAGAAGATGGAGTGAAATTGTCGGGTGAGCGCAATCACACACACTCTAGATGTGATTGTTGTATTTTTTAAGCCTAAAATAAATGTTTTTATGATAGTTTCTAGCTTTTTTCAAAAAACTTTGTAATCATTGTTGCTTTAACAGCAGCAAATCAATTAATTAGTCCTCACAATTATCATTAGGTGCATTCAATTTGATTTAGAGAAATTAACTTAGTTGACTTAACTGCTAAGTTGACTTAAACTCATTACATGTGACGTTTTGAACGTCAGTTATGACAAATGACTCACTTAAGGTAATTAATCGCACTTAAGTTGCGTTCAATATTGCCTGAATAAAATTCTTAAGTGTGTAGTTGACTTAAAATAGCAGGATGTGATGTATTTGACTTAGTCATATTCATCTAAAACCTCCTACTTTAGACGTCTTTACGTAAGATACAAATTGGGTAACTTAAGTTAAGATGTCTAAAGTAGGAGATTTTAGATGAATATGACTAAGTCAAATACATCATTTCCTGTCACTTTAAGTCAACTACACACTTAAGAATTTTATTCAGGCAATATTGAACGCAGCTTAAGTGCGATTAATTACCTTAAGCGAGTCATTTGCCATAACTATGACGTCCAAAACGTCACATGTAATGAGTTTAAGTCAACTAAGTTAATTTATCTAAATCAAATTGAATGCACCTATTCATTTTTGCTTTGTGAAACTGGAATTTAATGTGGTTTTGGATCTAAATCCAACACAATTTATTCTGATTGGTGAACCAGTGTGAACAAAACCATACGTTACTTTTCTTAAGTTACGTTAAAATTCTTTAAGTTATGTTACGTCACGTCCAGTGTGAACTAACCATAATGGTTAGTTCACATTGAACATAACGTAACTTACAAAAATTTAACGTAACTTAAGGAAAATAACGTATGGTTTTGTTCATATTGTTTGTAGACAGTAAATGTAAACCGATCAATTTCTCATTCCATCTTGTTTTTCATGCGAGAAGCAGCTGTCTTCTCATTGGTTGCCATAATTTCATAAGTTACGTTACTTTCCTACTTCAAAATCAATTTTGAACTAGGAACTTAAGTTTACGTCTGTGATTTTAAACCCTAAATGCATTACGCAGCCATCTTACATTACGTTACGAAGTGGTGTAAACATCAATGTGATCTAACCCTAAAAAATGTAAAAAATTAAATTATAAATATCCAAAATGGCGACTGATATATATATTTCTTGTATACCCGTACTCATTTTAAATGAGTGCATTGATTTGTAAACAGATTTCAATATTAAAAATTTGATGAGTTATTTACACGAACTTTCCTAAATCCACATTCTATACACAGTTGTGATTGAAACTCGATTATTTCACACGATCCTTTCGCGATTATCCATTGATTAATGATTACTGCGCTCCATCAAGATACAGAATGGTGGAAACGTGACAACAGCTATATTGATGCATCACAAACTCACCAAAATGACAAGTGGATATATCTATCTTGTCACACACAAGACAGCACAATTGATGATATTCATCGAAAATAAAACTTTTGACAACGTTACGTTACAATTTGCTTAATTTTAAGTTCCTAGAACACTTTTACTTCCTGCTAAACAAACAACACGTGCATTCAGAAAATAAAACATTTTCGTGTTTCCCGACTTTCCCTCGTTTCGTTGCCTGAAATGTACCATTATTCCCGGAAATGCTTACGTTAAAGTCAACAAACGCGTGTGCATGCGCATTTTAGGAAACACTACTATTCCAGCGTTCCACGAGACACGAGTTTGTGTCTTACAATTGCGCACTCGTCTACGCAGCGTCTAACTTTATGGTTGTAGAATTTCAGGCTCCATTTGGTTTAGAAGTCACATGACTAGTTTAAGTCATGTGATGGAAGTTTTAAAACTTACCTAAAACGTAGCTAAAACTTGCGTAAGATTTTCATACTCAGAATTATACGCAAAACACAATAAACTAACATTTTTCACAAGTTTTTAGTTTCCAAATGCACCTATTTTCTAAGGAAAATCAACATCTACAATAGATTTCACAGTTGCACCACTGTGGCAACTTGAAGAAACTATTTAACCCTAAAACGCTCCTGAGCCCGAAACATCTCCTTTAATATAACTGACTCCTGTATATTAAAATATTATGCTGCAACATCTAAAAATAGAATATTTCTGTGGTTTTGAACACAGTAATTATACATATAGTCATAAAAATTGATTATAAAACACGAAAGTTAGCGTGCTAAATGAATATAGGTAAACTGCCTTCAACTTTTCACTATGACACTTGATAGCTGAGTGAAATAAAACAACTTTCAAACACTCGGGACTATTTTTGTATGCTAAAATGTCGTTTTAATGACCCGTGTCGAGAGGCGTGTAACCTTGAGCTATTTTTCTGTATTTTCCGAATTGAAAAAAAAGTAAAAAAAAAAAAAAAAAAAAAAAAATAAAATATTATAATTATT
>JH432195.1:96253-107176 GCA_000239455.1 Strigamia maritima
TTTTTTGTTTTTTTTTTTGTTTTTTTTTGGTTTTTTTATTTTTTTATTTTGGTTTTTTTTTTTTTTTTTTTTTTAACGTTAAGTAAAATGAGATTAAGGTGTAAACAAATTGGGAATTCGAGCTGCGCCTGTTTTAAGTGGCAAAACTGTCACTTCACTGCAATGTTTTCGAGTTTTAAAGTCGATATTTTAGTGAGGGTTTGTTTATGGGTTTGGTTAGTGGTTGGATTTTGAGTTGTTGTGGAAGTGAAAATTGAATTTTTATGTTTTTGTATTTTGTAGAATTTGATTTAATTTTTTTTATAGTTTTGGTTTTTTTTTTGTTTGGTTTTTTTTTTTTGGGGGGGGGGGTTTGAATTTGTCTATTATTGAGGGTAAATGGAAGAAAAAATTGATTTGTAAAGTGGAAAATGGAGGAGGCTGTCAATTTTTTATGATGAAATGACAGAAATTGTATTTTTGGGGTTAAAAAATGGCAATTTTTGTGGATAAATGGCAGAAACTGTCAAAAAACAGCTGAAATTGGCAGAAAAGTTCAATTTTTTAGTTTAAAAAATGGCGGAATTTGTAATTTTTACCCATAAAATTTCGACATTTCAATTAATTTTAACAGAAATTGTCGATTTTTAAGGATAAATGTAAGAAAAATTCAATTCGTAAGATGAAAAATGACAGAAGTTGTTATAAATGGTAGAAAATTTCAATTTTTTTTTCAGGAAAAATGGCAGAAAATTTCAATTTTTTTTCAGGAAAAAATGGCAGAAAATTTCAATTTTTTTTTCAAGGAAAAAATGGCAGAAAATTTTAATTTTTTTCAGGAAAAAATGGCAGAAAATTTCAATTTTTTAAGAAAACACGGCAGAAAATTTCAATTTTTAGGAAAAAATGGCAGAATTTGTAATTTTTACCCAAAAAGAAAAAAAAGTCACAAAATTTCCGCTTTTCAATTAATTTTAAATCAATTCTACGTGTTAATCCACTTACTTGCAATTGGCGAATGCTTCCTCACAACACCCCATCTCGATTTCCACTAAACAAATGTACACAACCATCAAATCCAAACATAAAAAACACTTTAAAAACCGCATATAACATTTCATCCCCTACCTTTTTCCCAACACGAAATTTCATACCCTCTTCAAGAACAATTTCCATCATCTCGATGATTCCATCATGCACCGCACAAATAGCCCTTCATATCCAAACACACGAGAAACATACATCACGACGCGACTTGTGCCACTGCTCCACATTGAATAGACCGAAAACTTTTCCCGCACTTCCTCACACCAACTCATCGGCCCTCTAGTGACAACGACATGCAACTTGAACGAGAAATACTCAATTGTTATTCAGTTATTTTAATTACGTCGATTCCAATTCAATTGAAAAATCCTCTCAATTCCCCCCGGATAAAATATGCAAATAATACATCTAATTATTCTTATTCACAAGCCCTTAATCACGTGACCCAATTAAATTGTCAAAAAATTTGTCAATTGTCAAAATTTATTTAAAAAAAAAAAAAAAAAAAAATTTTTTTTTTTTTTAAATATTGACCAATGTCCAGTTTTTAACAAAACTTGAAATGCAATGGTCATTTTTATCATTTCTAAGCCTCCAGGAAAGAAAAATAATCAATTTTTCATTTGTCTTCCTTTTTCCATTGATTTGTTCAAATATTAGAACAATAAATGAATTTTTAAACTCGGGGCGCCCCCTGGATAGTACGGGACTAATGAAAACTTAAACTTGTGTAATCCAGATTGTAAGTAATAAGAAATAATCAGAAATTTTAAATTTTTTAAAGTTGGCAAAATAAGTTTATAGACGGTTGTTAAAAATCAATAAAATTGATTGACATGTGAAGTAAACAGAGCGAGCCACTTATATCCTCTGTTGGAGTCTTCAAAGTCAACAAGAAAAAAAGTGACAAGTTTTATATTTATTTTTGTGGTGACAGAACACGTGTTGGGAGGGTCTTAGGTCACTCACTCGCTGTACTTAACGACTTAATCAAAGGGAAACTGCGACTCCGAGAAATCTTTTCCCAGAACAACGAATTAAATCAAATTGAAAAATTCTTTTTAAGGCTTTTAAAGAGTTTACGACATTACGACATCGGATATTTGATACAGCTGACTGATTTTCAGCGTCTCTTAAAATAATTTTTATTTATTTTTTTTTTATAGTGCGTTTAAAAAAAATTATTTTGTATCTCGAACAGGTTATTTGAGCTTGTGAGGGACATTGTTGGCCGCTGCTGGCATGGCGCTGTTTCTGACGTCATAGTTGGTATACGATTGTCATGGTTTTGGTCATTGGTCTCTTTTATCTCTTGATGTTCTTGACGATTGTCATTGTTTTGTAATCGTTCTTTTATCCCTTGATTTTCTTGACGATTGTCATGGTTTTGGTCATCGTTTTCTTTTATTTCTTGATGTTCTTGACGATTGTCATTGTTTTGTTCACCGTTCTCTTTTATCCCTTGATGTTCTTGACGATTGTCATTGTTTTGTTCACCGTTCTCTTTTATCCCTTGATGTTCTTGACGATTGTCATTGTTTTGTTCACCGTTCTCTTTTATCCCTTGATGTTCTTGACGATTGTCATCGTTTTGTAATCGTTCTTTTATCGCTTGATTTTCTTGACGATTGTCATGGTTTTGGTCATCGTTTTCTTTTATTTCTTTATGTTCTTGACGATTGTCATTGTTTTGTTCATCGTTCTCTTTTATCCCTTGATGTTCTTGACGATTGTCGTCGTTTTGTAATCGTTCTTGTATCCCTTGATTTTCTTGACGATTGTCATTGTTTTGGTCATTGTTCTTTTATCTCTTGATGTGCTTGACAATTGTCATGGTTTTGGTCATCGTTTTCTTTTATTTCTTGATGTTCTTGACAATTGTCAGTGTTTCTTCCATTTTTTCGTTTTATTAACTTTGTAGAATGTATAGTTTGATTTATGCCTAATAATTACGCAAATTCTCGATTTGGTCATTGTTCTCTTTTATCCCTTGATATTCTTGACGATTGTTATCGTTTTGGTCATTGTTCTCTTTTATCTCTTGATGATCTTGACAATTGTCATAGTTTTGGTCATTGTTCTCTTTTATCCCTTGATGTTCTTGACGATTGCCATTGTTTTGGGCATTGTTCTCTTTTATCCCTTCATGTTCTTGACGATCGTCATCGTTTTCGTCTTTTTTTTATCTCGCACTTATATTGTCGTCTGCTTGTTTTCACAACTTCAACATTGGGTTTTAATCTTTTAATATTTTCTACAAAAATCTTAGAAAAATTATTTAAGGGTTTCAAATGATGCTTGATCTACTGGATCAATAAAAAATGTGATGTCGTAAACTCTTTAAAGTATCAAAATCGACGGAAATTTCCACTTTTCACTCGTTTTTCATCTTTAAAGTAATTTAATACAACCAGAACGTGTTTATGACATTTAATAACAGAAAAGGAAACTGAAAGTGAGCTAAAAAATAATAAATATAAAAAATAAAAAAATAATGATAAAAATTTCATTTTTAAACGACCACCTGTTTTACTACGGTTCATTTATTCATTCAACTTAAATTCAAACATCCTGTCATGAAATTTGAATATTATACAGTGTTTACTCATTAAATATGCAAGAGAAATGTATATTTTTAAATCTTGTCACATTGAATTAACAAATCAAACACATAACAGCCATTAAAGAATGTACAGCAACAAATTTTATACAAATTTTGCTGGAAATCGCATCTATAAATAGATTTTCTGGTCGAAAATAATCGAGTTGTATTGTTTAGGAAAAAAATCCCTCGTCGACATAATTATGAAGTCCTAAAAAAGAACTTTCTCTTGTTTTTTTTCTTTCTTTCTTCTTCTTCTTTTTCACCCCTCTTTCTTTCTACAAGATGAATGCATGTTTACATCAATATAACTGGAGTGTGATGCTGTAGAAATATTTTAAGAAAAGCCGCATTGTTTTCCAGACATTACTATCCGAGTTTTGAGCAATTTCTCTCTTGTTTATAGTTTATTTATAGCAGTCTGGGTCATAAAAATTAATTTTAAAAGATGAAATAGTGAAAAATTTATGTCATTTCAAATTTGTCAAAGAATCAGAAGTTGAATTCGATTTAATAAAAAATAATTTTTTTGCAATTTTTTTTTTTAAAAAAAACAGAATGCACCGGATCCAAAAATCACTGGATTCCGGATGCCGAATTTCACCGAATTTTGAATTTATTTAATTTCCGAGTACCGGTCGAATACCGGACTATTTCATCTGAAAATTCCGAACACCGGATTTACACCGGATCTCAAAACCGAATTTTAAATAATTTAAAAAAATTTAAAAAAATTTATAAAATAATAAAATTATTATTAAAAGACACTTTATTTATAATATCATTATTTGTATACAACTAAATTTCGACCAAATATCGAATTTTGCTTAATTTTTGTTTTTTTTAAAAAAAAAAAAAAATAAAAATTTGGAAAAAAAAATTTTTTTCTAAAAGACAAAAATTAGGCAAAATTCGCCAATTCGGTATTCGGTCGAAATTTTGAACAATTCCGAACGGGATATTCGGAACCAGAACATTGAAATTTCCAAATATCCGAATACCGAATATTTTTATATTTTCAGCCGGATTACCGGACACCGAATCCAAATCCGAATCCGGATATCCGGTGCATCCCTATCCTGAAGTTTTAACATTTTTATTGTGGTAATAAATTGTGACAATAGTTCTTTGATGTTTATAAATTGAGACAACAGCGTTGTGTGTGGGTTTTCAGTCGCTTGTCTCATTCGCCCTCTCAATTTCTCTTTTTTCCTCAACAAAAAATAAGAAAGAAAAAAAAAAAAAAAATAGAAAATTTGTGGGTTTGTCTTTTCTTTTCTACAAGTGAATAATTAGGTGTGAAAAATGCACTTGTTTTTGATCCTCACTTCTAACTTTTGTTTACACACAAGAAACAGCAGATTTATCGTGTTTTGTTTTGGCAAGTTGAGCAGCGACAACTTCGTGACAGAATGAAGAATTCCCAACCCAGCATTAATTTGCAACTCATTCCTAAAACTAACTTAACCCATTAAAACCAACATTTGCTTTTATCTTTTGTTTTTGTTTCGAGAACTACACTGCAATACACACAAACAAAATTCAACTTCCCATCCAATTGAATAATAAATTGGACAAAAAAATTTAAAAATATAAATATTCTAACATTTCCTGATAATAAAAAACGAAGCTTATTATTCGAACACAACTATATCGACATGATTGAAACACCTCCTCCAATCACCCTCCCCTCATAAAAAAAAGTAAGGAAAAACAGGGTGACAGCAATTTTTTTGTTTATTCACCCCTCACCAATTCTATTATCATATCAATGCAAAAAAGATTTAGTTCGGCTCAATAAGTACAAATGAGGACAATGTAGGGGCAATTTTTCATCAATTCTAATTTTTGTTTGACTAATTTTTCTTCTTCGTCTTTTCGCGCATATTGTTTCAACGGGAAAACTATGGGCAAAACGTAATATACTGATCTGAATGCTGACACTTTTCTCTCATTTAGAATTTTCTGTTTTTAGCTTTCATTGTTTTGGTCATCCTTCTTTTTTACGTTTTGATGTTTTGACATTGTCATCATTTTGATCAGCGTTCTCTTTTATCCCTTGATGTTCTTGACGATTTTCAGCGTTCTGGTCATTGTTCTCTTTTATCCCTTGATGTTCTTGACGGTTGTCATTGTTTTGGTCATTGTTCTCTTTTATCCCTTGATGTTCTTGACGGTTGTCATTGTTTTGGTCATTGTTCTCTTTTATCCATTGTTGTTCTTGACGGTTGTCATTGTTTTGGTCATTGTTTTGGTCATCGTTCTCCTTTATCCCTTGTTGTTCTTGACGGTTGTCATTGTTTTGGTCATTGTTTTGGTCATCGTTCTCTTTTATCCCTTGATGTTCTTGTCGATTGTCATCATTTTGGTCAGCGTTCTCTTTTATCTCTTGATGGTCTTGACAATTGTCATTGTTTTGGTCATTGTTTTGATCATCGTTGTCTTTTATTCCTTGATGTTCTTGACGATTGTCATCGTTTTGGTCATTGTTCTTTTTTATCCCTTGATGTTCTTGACGATTGTCATCGTTTTGGTCATTGTTCTTTTTTATCCCTTGATGTTCTTGAAGGTTGTCATTGTTTTGGTCATCATTCTCTTTTATTCCTTGATGTTCTTGACGATTGTCATCGCTTTGGTCATTGTTTTGGTCATTTTTCTCTTTTATCTCTTGATGTTCTTGACGATTGTCATCGTTTTGGTCATTGTTCTTTTTTATCCCTTGATGTTCTTGAAGGTTGTCATTGTTTTGGTCATCGTTCTCTTTTATCTCTTGATGGTTTCGACGATTGTCATTGTTTTGGTCATCGTTCTCTTTTATCTCTTGATGTTCTTGACGATTGTCATCGTTTTGGTCATTGTTCTTTTTATCCCTTGATGTTCTTGAAGGTTGTCATTGTTTTGGTCATCGTTCTCTTTTATCTCTTGATGGTTTCGACGATTGTCATTGTTTTGGTCATCGTTCTCTTTTATCTCTTGATGTTCTTGACGATTGTCAGTGTTTCTTCATTTTACAGTATTAGCTTTGTAGAATATATAGTTTGATTTGATGTTAATTAATGTTATCTGCTTAACATGTGTATGTCTGGTTTTAGTCAGTTCTTATTTGTCAATCTTATTTTTATCGTGAGTTTTTTTAGTAAGATTCTTTTTTGTCAGTTTATGATGTATGGGTCATATTAGCCGCTTATGGTTAAACGCTATTTTCTCTCTCTCTCTCTCTTCCATTTAGAAATGAAAAACAGTAAAAGAGGGAGTTGAAGTTAATTGCTGTTTTGCATTTCTAAATTAAAATATTCAATTCCATCTGTACCCTCAATTAACACTGACTTTTAACGTAATTACAATTGTAAAACGAGTCGGTTTCATAACGTATAATAGTTCTATTTATTCTAATACAAATTTTTCCTAATTGAATTTTTCTTTTTTATTTTGTCAAATGAAAAAAATTAATGTGTGGGTTCTGAAATTGAAATTCAGTCCTCAACCAATGACCCCTTTACCGCCTACACTGGATTCCCCAATCCAGTAAATCAAGAGGGGGTTAAATGGGGTAATTAGTCACTTTTAGAAGCCATAGGGGATAAAAAAAATCATGTGGATGGATAATGGGGTAAGAGGGTAAAGATGGAAAGAGGTAGCGGGGTTTTATAATGGACACTGTAATGATTGTATTACGGAATTGGGTTTTGGTGCAATTGAAATTTTAAAAAAAAAAAAAAAAAAAAAAAAAAATTGGTTACAATGTTGTAATGATGTACCAAAAGAGAATTTCAATTTTCCAATTTAATTTCCCACTGTCGACAATCTCTGAATTTGACTTCAAAGTAAATCCGAGGAAATTAAAACGCAGCAAATCCAGTGAACAAAGAAAAGAACGAAGAGAAATTTAGCTTCATCTGCATTTTATATAATCCCTTTGCGTTTACACTTCAATTATTCAAGCAAAAATTAAACATTCACATTCTAACATCCTCTTCGAGGCACTTATAAAGATTTTATGAGTTTAAAACTTGCGTTACCAGTCAATAAAATCAACAACTTCATTAGTTTAATAACAAATTTCCTGCTTTTTTCCCATCAAAAATAACATTTTGTACTGCGTACTATTTCGTACTTTACAATATAAAACGTCTTAACCCCTAAAATACCTAAAATCAACAATTACACAACAATGCCACAACTTTAACTACATTTCTCAACACTAATTTTCTTTTGTCGCTAAACTTTTTTTTTGTGCACAAATCTCATTACGGCTGTCATGACTCCGTGAAAACTCCTCCTTAACTCCTCCTAACCTTTTTCGTCGAATGCAGCATTTATCAAGAGTTTCAATCTTTAAAAAGACAACAGAACCTGTACTTTGCTGTAATTTTCAATTTCCATTCGGCACATAAATCTTTAATTAAAGCACACGTTTTACACATTAAAAGCCTTTATCGATTCGCGCGTGTACATCAAGACATTGCGAAGTGATGGCGATTGCCAACAAAAAGAAAAACGAGATTTCACGCTTTTGAATAGAAAATGTTGAAATATTTTGGATTTTTGTAAATTAGACAACAGAGGGCAAACCCAGAGCCGAATGTTTGTTCCACTGGAAATGTTCGAATCCTCCATCACCTTGAGTTTATCGACAAAGCGAGATAAGGTTCTTTCATTCATTCTTAATGCAAAGAAGACCAATTAATATTTCACTCAACGATCCCGTTTGGGTATATAAATAAGATAAAGTTCTTAAAGAAAAACTTGTTGTTGCTGTGGCCCAAGTTTTAATTATTATTTTTTTTTTTTTTGGGTTTTTTTTTTTAGTCATAAACCAATGGAGAAAGTGAAAATGTAACTCAATCGGTTAAGTGAGAGCATCTGCAAAGTGTCTCATTACATGACTCGTTGCAATAGAATTACATGTGACTAACTGTGAGTTTGGTTGGTGTATATAGTGTTGTATTGATTTCGTGTTGGATTTAATTTAATGGAATTTATTAAAATGTCCTACTAATTTGTGAATTATGTTAATTTTCATAGTTAATGACATTTCTAATGATCAAATTATAAACTTAGTGACAATTAAATTTTTTTTTTTAGTTATAATACCACAACAAACGCTCGATCTCGAGTGGTATTCAATATGAGAATTTTTAAAATCAATAAATAGAGCGATTTAAACAACAGTCAAGGTAATAGTACACTAACATGCTATACTATCAGTGTAATCAGCCTCTCTTTGGCTGAACGGTCGAATAAAACCATTGTTAAAATCACTCCGCTTGCTCTATTTTATTGATTTAAAAATTTATCATATGTAATATCGAGAGGTTATCGAATAATCATACGGGTACGAGTTTTCTTACAAAGTAAGATCACAAGTGCTCGCAAGCACGAGTGGTGTCACCCGAAGCAAGAAAACGAGTACTCGTACGATTATTCAATACTAGCAAGTTACCCGTTACTACGTAACTTGAAAACTTCTCAAACGCCCACACCCGTGATTTCCCGTGAAATCTTGTTTAACTCGGTCAAATCTGGTTAAATCATCAATAACCCGTGAAATCCCATCACCAACAACCCGTTTAACTCGCAAAATCACCGTCAAATCACTAAAATCCCGTTAAATCACTAAAATCTTGTCCAACCACCAAAATCCCATCACCAATGACCAGTAAATCCCATTGAACCCGACCATGGATTCCGATCAAATATAACCTCTGACCGGATCACAAATCTCCAGCCAATCTCGTTGAATGCTGTTAAAAATCGGAGCGCCATCTGCCGTCGGTTAAAAATATTGCTAAAGGCTTCGAACGGATGAACACCATCGACAAGTGAGCAAAGATATTCAAAAAAGAATTTTTTTAGTCCTAAATTGGTGGTATTTTGCCACCATTGAAAACCTATACTCTATTTATTATTTCGTGCGCGAAACTCCCATTGGTTAATGACCTATATTGTACTGAAAGTATATATTGTGCTATCTTATTTTAATCCTCAAGTCGAGCTGAGTCGAAAAATCATCGTTTCGTAGCCATAAAATGTGCGCAACAATACAAAAACCCAAATGTAAAGAATTTTTTAAAAATATTTTACAAGCATTTTCATTCGTTAACAATGGCACGCACATTTTTGGACTACAAAACAATGATTTTTCGATTCAGCTCAACTAGAGGATTCAAATAAGATACCACAATACATACTTTCAGTACAATATAGGTTATTAACCAATGGGAGTTTCGCACACGAAATGAAAACACTTCAATGCGTATGCATCAAGGGCGATTCGGGGAGCTTCTCACTATAAGCAGACATGATTGGCCAGCAATTGAGTGCTTCGGTCAATAGTGTGCCTCGTTATACGTACAAGGCTTTAGACTCGAAAAATTCTCAGTGTAATTCGCCTCTCATTGGTCGAAATTTAAGAATAAAACCATTGTTGAAATCGCTCCGCTTTCTCTGATTTATTGATTTAAAAAATTATCTGGGTACATCATTTATCATTTATTTTTTGCGTTTTCAATACTATATTGATTGGCGACGCCACCTAGCGCATATTCTTGAATTATTTTGAATTCATTTATTTAATTATATAATTTATAAACGAAATTGGCATCTAAAAAAAAAAAAAAAAAACAACTTCGACAGCAAGAGAAATCGGCAACAAAACCTAAAATATGCTAATTAGAGTCAACATTTTACTCTTTGTAACAGCTCCAGTCTTATACATAATTCAGACATGCACAATACTTTGAGTCATTGCCAAACCCTTACAACACTTTAGGTAGACATTGATTTATAGCTCTGCAACCTTAAGGGATCCATGAGAAAGAGAAAAAAAAATGAATTTTAGATTTTTTGTTGCCAATGTCCGATCCCTAGTGGCAGTGAGAAGAACTAGATTAATGCCATACACAAACTCATACATAAAATTTCAACCAAAAAAAAAAAAAATAAAAAATAAATAAAATAAATAAATAAATAAAAAAAAAAAAAAAAAAAAATCGTGCATTGTTGCATGAATAATGACGGCAAGTTTGCTAGAAATAAACTCGGGCATCAAAGTTAAAAGAGTAAAAAAAAAAAAAAAAAAATTGATTTTCGTGTCAAGAACAACCCGCAGGATCACAGGTGCCATAAGATGCACGTGTGCATGTCGGATTTGTAAGCTGGAGGCATTAACCAATATCTAACTTGTGCTTAGTCACTCCTATTGTTTTCAAAAGAAGTTTCGCTCGTTAAATGATCCGGATTAATCGATTTAACTTGTCAAGTCACTAAACCAAATTCGACACGTCAAATTGCAA
>JH432195.1:117712-132239 GCA_000239455.1 Strigamia maritima
AAAAAATTGATATTTTGTCACCAGATGACACAACCAAGACTAACTAAATCAAAAATTTATTGCAATCAAACCAAAAAAAAAAAAATACATAAATAAATTCAACACTTATAATTCACTCAATTTGATCAAAATTCTCTTCATTAAATAACAAATTAACCAAACATGTCAAAACCGGCCCGGATGATATAGATATATAAATGAACTCAAAAGTGGAAAATGCCACCGATCCAACGGAACAAAATTTGCATTAATCATCAAAACATTAATCAAAAATTCCAAAACATTTATTAACACATTCAAACAGAATAAAATTACACATAATATATAATCCATCTAGCAGATGAGTCATGCAAAATCCTGACATGTCGATTAATATTTCAAAGGTGGCATCAATCGACCGAGCTAATTCAAGTTCACTCGCTGTTTCAATAAGTAATTTGCTGCTGATCAATATTAGCCCGTGTGAGGATACAACCAAAATGACTATATTACTCAATTAACCCTTGGATGGGCAACCTATGACACGATTGTGTTCAGCTCTTTTCTTGAATAGGAAATTTTTTTTGGCTTATCTTATGAAGCTGAAATTTTCTGACTTTGTTCAAATACTAATAAACTTTATATAAAAAAAAATTTGAAGTATTTGCTTTGATATTTATTGAAATAATTAACCGGCAAATTTTAGCCCCTTAAAACTGCAGCAGAAAAAAAAGCGGGCTTCACTGCATATTGGCTAAAGCGCTTCTGTTTAGGGTTACTAGCGGACGATCACATTGAAAAAAGATTGTGAAGCAGGAAAGCCAAGTAAAGATGTTTCTCTTTTTTTTTAAAAAAAATTAAAACTTTAAAATTACCAATAAAAGATTAAAGAACATTTCACAACAAAACAATTCATAACAAAACAAAAATAAAATTAATAAAAATTTGCCGGAAAAAATAGTATTGTGCGCATGTGCAGTGGCCGTTTTCGGAAAAAAACTAGCGCCAACAGCGGCAGTTTTTTCAACCAAATGCAACGGCGCTTTAACTACTTGACTCGAAATATGAACATGATCGTGTCTATGGGTTATCCACTAATGTTATTTTTAAACCTTGCCTATCTGAGGGTTTAGTCAAAACTTTCCACATCTATTTTACTCTTTTCTACAACTAATGGTCATCATGTGACCTAATTCACAATGATTTGGGCCATTTTATGTGAATTAATTCATTAATTGGAAATTTGTGGCAAGTCTTGTGCATTTCCTTTGGGACAGCAGGGGTAAAGAAATAGTGACCCTTGAGGTCTTGACCCAGACAAAAAGGCACCAGTGGACAGAAAACCATATGACTTCATTCCATCACCTTAATTGGCAATTTTTAACTTCGGTTTTTTTTTTTTTTTTTTTTTTATGTTAATTTTGTTTTCATTTTATTAAATGATATTAAATGACCACATTTTCCTGACAAAAAAATTGTTGATTACCAATTGTTTTTCCATCACAATCAATAAATAAGCAAAATAAACATCAACCTAAAAAGATGAGTCAACCTTTTTGGTGCACCTACTCATTATCCTAATTGAAAACCCTTCACTTCAACTAGAGGGGCTTGCCTGGACTACATCAATACTCCGCCAAATAGTTTTTTTAAAAAAAAAAAAAACCAATATAAAACAAACACACCCATCACTCAATGTGACCTGACTCATCTCACTGTTGACTAGGTAAAGAAATGATTGGAAAATGGTATTTACTGTTTCGTCCGACCCAATTTTTTCACTTCAAAGAACATCCCGCGACACCAGCTTAACTCTATACTCCTCAAATCCCTTATTTCCCAATATAGGCCCTTATAATTGGGGTTCACTGACCCTTGTTTATATAATCGATAATCAAATGATTAAATGATTAGATTTTATTTCTCGTACGAGACTGAAAACGAGATTTAAAAAAACAAAATTGTTTATTAAGATCGCGTTAATAAAAATGTCGAATCGGTGTTTGCGATTTGTCACGAAACGTATTACGTACGACACTTAAATCGGCGGCAGCAATTTTTAGCAGAACTAGACACCTTATCGCAAATTAAGCCTAAGTATTGGGTTTGTAGTTTGTGCAAAGTGTTTGACTGATTAACCCTCAGAAGTCTATCCTATGGGACAATTGTTCTGAATACAAATTTTTTTCAAACAATTTTTCAAAAAATCGGAAATTTTCTGGAGCTGTTGAAAAAGTGGTTTTACATACACTCAATTTATTTGGTAATTTTCAGACTTATAAAAAAAAGTTATTGTAAAGAGAAAATATGAGCCCCTTAAAATCTCAGCTTAAAACGTTTGCTGTTTTCACTGCATTTTTTCTCTTTAGTGAGAGCGCTTTTAAAATACAACGCCACCTGTATGCAAAGTAGAGAATAAACAAAGCACATGTCGGCACATGTTCAGTTCACATTTCATATCAATTGCAATTAATTGCACTAATTGGAATTAAAATTAAGTTAATATACATAATTATTATAAATAAATAATTAAACACCTTGCATGCTGTTCAAATGATCACATTTTGACCGAGTGTCTTGATTTTTAGAATCGTGACACCTAGCGTCAGTAGGTAAAACCATGGTAACCAAGGTAACAGCACTAAAGTGCTTCAACTCGGAGTATATAAAACATGTCAATTGACACCACTAATAGGTCTTTGCGTTGACCCAAAATGTTAGGCGTCTGAGGGTTAAAAAACTAACCCGAGATAATGTAATCGACGAAACTTTGCCAAAATTGCAGCCGAAGCGGAAGGAAAATGGCGGCAGAATTTCACGACAATTGTCGCGATTCTATGCAGTGCGCATGCGCAAATCGAGTCGTATACGCGACAATTTGAAACGAGATTTTTAAAAAATCTTGATCGAGACCTTTCAACAACAAGAATACATGTGACGAGATATTTAACAATATCCTGTTATTTCGGCATTCTCGTAATGAAATAAATCTCGTTCGAGAAATCGCAAACTGTCTATTTTTATACATGAATAATTTTCGCTATCCTTTAAAATGGCCTAAATGATTTTTATTGAAACAGCGCCCTGCCACCAGTGTCCAACAATGAAGGTTATTGTTGGACACTGCTGGCAGGGCGCTGTTTCTAACGGCACAGTTGGTATTCCGTATGTTAAATACATAGGGTTTACGTCACAACCGGTAATAATCGCGCAAATTCTCAATTTGATCCTGCACTTTTACATATTGTCGCTCTCGCTCGGTCTAAGCTTCTTATAGGGGTCATCTAATCCTTGATTGGCTGTGCTTACTAATCGCGATGACTCATATGACGTCATCTAGTCTGCTCGTTTACACAACTTCAACATTGGGTTTTAAACCGAAAATATTTTTCAAAAAAATCTCTAAAAAAATTATTTACGGGTTTTAAACGATGCTTCATCCAATGGACCAATAAAAAACTGTGATGTCGTAAACCCTTTAAAAAAAATTTAAAAAAATTTATGCTGACTACATTATAAATTTAATCTATATGTCTATGAAGCTGAAATTAAAAAATAAACTCACAATATTGATAAAGACACATGTAAAGACATTGTTGACTTTGCGATTAGAATTTTGTTGATTAATCAAAATACATGTATATATTCGAGCTACGCACACAGCTTAACTACTTTGTATTGTAAACAACCAAATATGGCACAAGTTTTTATTGTTTTGGCCATTCTAGCCACTTTATGTTTCTGTTCCTCGCTCGAGAAACCATCCAGCTGCGCTGAACTTTTTCTGGAAGGTATTTAATATTCTAATTCAGATTTATAGATGAATACATTTACATTTTTATATTTATATTCTTAAACTTCAGGAAATGATAAATCTGGAATTTATATAATTTATCCTCGTCCGTGGTACAGTCACATTCCTATCCGAGTGTACTGCGATATGGAGACTGATGGAGGCGGATGGACAGTAAGAATTTGTGTTTACAGTCTGTCCGTAACTCTATAGTCCACATCGGGTTGGCTGGGACCTTTTTACAGAGGCAGCGTAAAATAGTTCAGACCGATCTAATAATCTAATAATTGGATAGAGACGAAATGTCGTATATAAATTTTCATGTAGATTTGCTGATGAGATCATGTGACCCTGCTTTTGGATGCATTGTTGCGTAAAACCAATCCGATATGGACTATACCCAAGTAACACTGAAATGTTCCGAATGTCTCCTGAATGTTGGCAATGTTTACGATATTTCCGCAACTTTCTGCAATGTTGCTAATGTGAAATGAATGTTGACATTTTCCAATGTCGGTATCAAGTTTGATGTCACTACAGCAGTGTTGTGCCAACGTTGGCAATAAACATTGAAACAAACATCAATTTTTGACGTATGTCAATGTTACTTAAAATGTTGCTGCAATGTTTGGAAATAACATTTCCAACATTGCTGCACTGTTTCTTTGAATGTTGCATCATATTGTTCCAAATGTCACTTCTTTCAATGTTATGACAACGTTGCCAATAAAACAATCCAACAATGTTAAAATAAGTGACATTTGAAACAACATTGAAACAACATTCAAAGAAACAATGCAGCAACATTGCAAATGTTATTTCAAAACATTGCAGAAACGTTGCAGCAACATTGCAAATGTTATTTCAAAACATTGCAGAAACGTTGCAGCAACATTGCAAATGTTTTTTCAAAACATTGCAGAATCGTTGCAACAACATTCGGTGTTATCTAACAGCAGACAACTACTAATTAATCTTATAATTTTATAATTATTCAAGGTTATCCAAAAAAGAAATAGAGATCTAGAAAAAGAAGATAAAATTTTCTCTATTGACCACAAAAATCCTGATAAATTTAAAAAAGGATTCGGAAATGTGAATTCAGTATTTTGGTTAGGTAATAAAAAAAATTAATTATCTTAATTGATTTAATTATTATTACCAGTATTTATTTATTTATTTATTTTTTTTAAAAATATTTTGCTTAGGAAACGATAATATTTTTATTTTAACGAACCAAGACCACGTAACGCTCCGCATAGATTTAGACGAGAGAAAATTCAACGGCCACGGAAGCAAGCATTGGGCTGAATACCACAACTTTCAAATATTAGATGAGTGTGCCAACTACACCGCTCAACTTTCTGGATACAATAAGAAATCAAGTAAAACGCAGATAATAAATTCATGTCTTTCATTTTTCAACTTCATATATTCTATATTAGATCTACCGAACAAGTTAAATATCAACAAGAGTACATTTGACGGAAATTGGTGGACATGCGACGGAAACTGCACCGCGAATCTTAACTACCGAAATGCAATACATGAAATTCAATGGTTTACTGCTACCGAGCTGTTTTTCGCAATGAGCGAAATGAAAATCCGACCGGTTCATTTTTTAAGAAATTGTCCGTGCAATTAATACAACTCGTGTAATACATGTGTATTATTGCGAAATTAAAAATTAATCTTAACAGATTATATCGACAAGTAAAATTTTTTTCTATATAAAAGTAAACACAAATAATGTACTTGTACTTGTAATGAATGTCGGAAGTTGATAAGAAATACATAAAGTCCAATTGTACACGTGACAGAACATGTATTAAAAAAATAATTTTGTATTCCGAACAGGTCATTTGAATTTGGTGAGATATATTGTTGGCCAGTGCGATGTTTGTGATGTAATTCTCATGTTGGTAATTCTCGTAGGATTTACGTATTTCGCGTATTTATCTTTCACTGTTTTTATTCTAGGTGCATTCAATTTCTCCGATTTCGCCGTTTTCTGGAGGGAGAAAACTTCCAAGCCCAGACTCTTTGTGGCCTCTCCTGGCTACTCCATTGCAGCACTTTGTTTTTCCTGCTATCGTCGATTTCCCCGTTTTCCGTGACCGGATGTAGACCGTATTTTGCGTCATATCATAAAAAAGTTTCGACGTGCTGCGCATTCCGACATCTTGCCTCGTGGTGATGATGCTTTAAGAATTTGATCCAGATCACGGAATGAGATCAGAATAAGTGCACTCACTGCACATGCTCAGAGTAGTCAGAAACTATTTTTATAATCGGCGAAATCTGACTCATTCAAACCTAAAATGGGATTCCGTGGATTTCTGAAATCGAGGAAATTCAATTATCGAAATCGGATAAGGAAATAAATGATCTACTGTTGTCTGCTCGTTTTTACAACTTCGAGATTGGGTTTAAACCCCTTAATATTTTTCAAAAATCTCTGAAAAATTATTTAAAAGTTCTAAACAATGCTTGATCCAATGGACCAATAAAAAACTGTGATGTCGCAAACCTTTTACACCCAAAAATATTTTTCAAAAAAATGTCTGAAAAAATTATTTAAAAGTCATAGGAATAAGTGCGTTTGCGTAGTCAAATAGTAAAGTAGGTATTGGCAAAGTTAATGGTAATATAAAATTTGACCGTTGACCTCTAGATGTGACCCATTGCTTTCTTAACTTTTTAACCGTATGAGTTAGCGCCAAATAATCAATTAGAAAATTGTAGAGCATGGTCTAATTAGTCTAAAAACATAATTCAATGAAAACATTTTCCTATAAAAATTACGAGAAAAATTGAAAAACCATCTGCACAAATTCAGAAATGCAGAAAACATGCAAAAAATTTCCAGTGAATTAAAGTGAATAATTGAAAAAAAGTTTGGTTTACTCCAAAATAACTTCTTTCTTTGTGATATGTGATGTCTCGAGGCAAAAAGATGTTATTTTGGATTAAATAAAATTTTTCTCATGATTTTAATAAAAAAATGTTCCCATTGAATTATAATTTTAGACTAATTAGACCATGCTCTACAACTTTCTAATTGAGTATTTGGCGCTAACTCAAACGATTAAAAAGTTAAGAAAGCAATGGGTCACTTCCAGAGGTCAAAGGTAAAATTTTATATCGCCATTAACTTTGCCATACCCACTTTACTATTTGACTACACAAATACATTTTTCCTAAGTTTGAGAGAAATTTTAACTTAAAACCCTTAGTTGGGACACCCTGTATAATATAAATATAAAAATATAAAAATAAATGGAATTTCCTATAGAAAGGATGTGGCAAGTTGGAATTATTAGCAAATGGGTTCGTAATTATGTTTTAAAAATAAAACTCAAATTGAGCAATGAAGCCATGTTAAATACCATAGACTGAACGTCAGATCAGACAACTGCATCGTTGCATTCACACCAACGAGGTAAGAGCGTTTTGTACGTTTGTTTTTATCCTCGTTGCAATTTTAATTTTATTTTATTTCATTTTCAAAAATCTCGAAAGTTTCAACTAAAAATAAAAAAAATGGACAAAAGAATACTTGCACGTTTGGTATTTTACTTCTTTGTTTTGGCTTTGTTGCAATGGTAAAAATTGAGAAATTGAAATAAAAAAGAAATAAAAATCGAATTAACAATGTTTTTTCTTCTAATTTAGTATTGTTGTTGAAAGTTGTGAGCAATATTTTTGTTCATCTAATGAAGACTGTTGTACCGGAATTTGTCGCCGTGGCGACTGTGTGATTTCTGTAAGACTAGGCTAGAGTTGAAGATTGAAATTCGAAAATAATAACTCATTTATGTAGAATAGTGAATAAAAAATTGTGAAATTGTGAAATTGTGAAATTGTGAAATAAAAAAATCTTAAAAATTTAAAAAAAAAATTAAAGAAAATTCTTAATTTTTCGGTTTTTTACAGCTCATTTGACCTTGGTGAGATATATTGTCGGCCAGTGCTGGCAGGGGAGTATTGTTGACGTCACTTTGACGTCATATTGTCGAAATCCGATTTGCTAAACATAAAAAAAGTCGCTTTCGACGGCTGATAGTCGATTTCGCATGCCGCGCATTCCCACATCTTGCCTCGTGGTGATGATGCTTTTTGTTCCAGATCACGGAATAAGATCAGAATTAGTACACTGCACATGCTCAGAGCAGTCAGAAACTGACTCAAAGAACCCCGCCTACCCTATAATGACGTCACACCTGGAGAAATATAAATACGTGCATGCGAAAAGCACGTTTCACTAGGAGTTCATTCAAACCTAAAATCGGATTCTGTGAATTTCCAAAATCGAGGAAATTCAATTATCGAAATCGGATAAGTAAATGGATGCAACTTCAAGATTGGGTTTAAACCCCTTAATATTTTTCAAAAAACCTCGGAAAAATTATTTAAAGGTTCTATACAATGCTTGATCCAATAGACTAATAAAAAACTGTGATGTCATAAACCCTTTAATAACAAAAAATATCAAAAAAATTATTTAGAAGCCACAGGAAGTAGTCCATCTTAGAAAAAGCCCGCTTTGCATAGTCAAATAGTAAAGTAAATATTGGCAAAGTTAATGGTGATATAAAATTTGACCGTTGACCTTTAGAAGTGACCCATTACTTTCTTAACTTTATAACCGTTCGAGTTAGCGCCAAATATTCAATTAGAAAGTTGTAGAGCATGGTCTAATTAGTCTAAAAACATAATTCAATAAAAACACTTTTCTATAAAAATTATGAGAAAAATTGAAAAACCATCTGCACAAATTCAGAAATGCAGAAAACATGGACAAAATTTCCAGAGAATTAAAGTGAATAATTGAAAAAAGTTTGGTTTACTCCAAAATAACTTCTTTCTTTGTGATATGTGATGTCTCGAGGCAAAAAGATGTTATTTTGGATTAAATAAAATTTTTCTCATGATTTTAATAAAAAAATGTTTCCATTGAATTATAATTTTAGACTAATTAGACCATGCTCTACAACTTTCTAATTGAGTATTTGGCACTAACTCAAACGATTAAAAAGTTAAGAAAGAAATGGGTCACTTCCAGAGGTTAAAAGTCAAATTTTATATCGATAATCGACATTAACCCTCGGATATGCAAGCTTTAAAAACAACATTAGTGGATAACCCATAAACACAATCATGTTCATATTTCGGGTCAAGTTGTTAAAGCGCTGTTGCATTTGGTTGAAAAAACTGCCGCTGTTGGCGCTAGTTTTTTCCAAAAACGACCACTGCACATGCGCACAGAGTTTCATCTTTACTCGGCTTTCCTGCTTCACAATCTTTTTTCAATGTGATCGTCCGCTAGTAACCCTAAACAGAAGCGCTTTAGCCAATATGCAGTGAAGCCGGCTTTTTTTTTCTGCTGCAGTTTTAAGGGGCTAAAATTTGCCGATCAATTATTTTAATAAATATCAAAGCAAATACTTCAAATTTTTTTTTACATAAAGTTTATTAGTATTTGAACAAAGTCAGAAAATTTCAGCTTCATAAGATAAGCCAAAAAAAAATTTTCCTATTCAAGAAAAGAGCTGAACACAATTGTGTCATAGGTTGCCCATCTAAGGGTTAACTTTGCCAATACCCACTTTACTATTTGACTATGCAATCCTAAAATGGACAGTTTGAGAGAAATTTCAACTTAAAACCCTTAGTTGGGACACCCTGTATAATATAAACAAAAAATATAAAAAGAAATGGATTTTCCTATAGAAAATTATTGCAGCAACCAAACGATTCAAGTGGATGTGAAAAGTTGAATGAACTGAACTTAAATAAAACCAGGAAACGCAATTATTTAGCAAATGTTCGCAATTTATATTTTATAAATAAAACTCAAATTGAGCAATGAAGCCATGTTAAATACCATAGACTCAACGCCAGATCAGACAACTGCATCGCTGCATTCGCACCAACAAGGTTCGTACGTTATTTTATCGTCGTTGCAATTTTATTTTATTTTATTTTATTTCATTCTCGAAAGTTTCAACTAAAAAAAATAAAAAAAAAATGGACAAAAGAATACTTGCACGTTTGGTATTTTACTTCTTTGTTTTAGCTTTGTTGCAGGGGTAAAAATAAAAAAATTGAAAAAAAAAAAAACCAAACTAACAATTTTTTTTTTCTAATTTAGTATTGTTGTTGAAAGTTGTGAGCGATTTCATTGTTCATCTGATGAAGACTGTTGTACCAAAATTTGTCGCCATAGCCTGTGTGCGGTATCTAGAAGAGGACGCTAAAGTTGAAGATTGAAATTCGAAAATAATAACTCGTGTATGTGGAATAATGAATAAAAAATTATGAAATGAAAAAAAAACTTAATATTTTAAAAAATAAAAAATTGAAAACTGAAAATTTTGGATTTTTTAATGGTAGGGATAGCGCGAACGCAGTCTCCACTAGCAAAAATAACGCGCCCGAGTTACCTCAATTTGGGGCAATCGCAAGTGTCAGCCCAAACGCGGTGCAATGTACGGGCCTCGACCTGGGACAACTTCCGTCTAGATCAAAGTTGAGTCCTACGCCAGGTAAGTATAGTAGTATTTCTTTTTGCTACATGTAGCGCTACGTAGCGCTACGGCGGCAAAATCGTATTTCTTAATAGAGCGCTTTTTTGCGTAGCGGCAACCTGCCACATTTCTTTTTAGGGCGCTCTGCAAGCGCTCGGCGTGCGCTCGCTACTTCTTTTCGAGACGTAGCGCTCTGTAGCGCACTGTAGCAAGCTACGCTTTGCCACGTGATCAGCGTCATACTAGAATGGCGATCACCAAAATAACATGGCGATTACCAAAGTAAAACATGACGGTTACCATATTTATAAATCGAAAATAATAATAATAAATAATAAATAATAATAATAAAATGCCTGTGGAATTATTTTGGAATGATTTTGGAATCATTTGTGGAATGTGATTTTTAAAAATTAATTTGTTTATTTTTTTTTTCAACAGAGAGTCATACAAATTAATAATAATCTGTCCGACTCCTAATGTTAATTGCCTTCGAATTTTTAAATTTCTTAATAAATAATTGTAATTATAATTAAAAAAGAATACTAAATGTTGTTTACAGAAAATAAATAATTTATTCAATGTGTTTAAATGCAATCCACTCACAAAATACATGGATGTCAAAATCCTCCATTTTTGTAGCACTACAGTTGCCAAATCGTATTCCACAATACTGAGGAATACGGCACTACGGTGTTGTCACTTCCTGTATTAGGTGACATCACGCAGCGCTACTGGGTAGGGCTACATGTAGCAAAAAGAAATACTAGGTGTGCTTTACAACCGCACCGATTGAAGACGTCCTTAAACCATCTCGATGGATGGTGCGTCAATAAATAATTATAAAATACAATTTCAAATTTCAAATTTGGAGGCTATTTGTGCTGTATTTTCCAGTGTTTTCCTATATTTTCATATAACAGTAGTGTTTGGAGGAAATGTGTGGTGAGCATTGGGATTCCATACAAATAGCGCCAAAATGATGAAAACAACTTATCCTAAAAAGGTTGTGTTCAAAAAACGTATTAGGTGCATTCAGGAACTAAAACTCGTCAAAAACGAGTTTTGAGAGTGGTTAGTTTTGTGTGTTTTGCGTATGTTTTGTGTATAATTTTGAGTGTGAAAATCTGAGGCACGATTTAGCTTCGTTTTAGGGAAGTTTTAGCTTCGTTTTACCTTCTATCACATGACTTGAAGCAGTCATGTGACGTCTAAAACAAATGGCGCCGATCTAACTCTACGACAGTAGAGTAGATGCTGCGCGGACGAGTGCGCAATTGTAAAACACAACTCGTGTCTCGTGAAACGCTGGAATTGTAGCGTTTCCTAAAACGCGCGTGCATGCGCGTTTCTTGGCTTAAACTTAAACGTTTCCGGAAATGACGACACTTTTCAGGAAACGAAACGAGGGAAACGACTAGAACATGGAAATGTTTTAGTCCTTGAATGCACCTAAATTTTTTATTTTTAAAATATTAAGTTTTTTTTTCATTTCATAATTTTTTATTCATTATTCCACATACACGAGTTATTATTTTCGAATTCCAATCTTGTTGGTGCGAATGCAGCGATGCAGTTGTCTGATCTGGCGTTGAGTCTATGGTATTTAACATGGCTTCATTGCTCAATTTGAGTTTTATTTATAAAATATAAATTGCGAACATTTGCTAAATAATTGCGTTTCCAGGTTTTATTTAAGTTCAGTTTATTCAACTTTTCACATCCACTTGAATAATTTTCTCTATGGAAATGCATGTATTTTTATTTTTATATTTTTTGTTTTTATATATTTATATTTATAATTATGCAGGATGTCCCAACTAAGGGTTTTAAGTTAAAATTTCTCTCAAACTGTCCATCTTAGGAAAAATGTGTTTGCGTAGTCAAATAGTAAAGTGGGAATTTGATTAAATTAATAAATTGATCAAGGTGAGATGACTGTTTATGTGGTTTTTTTAAATATGCTTTAGGTATTTTTTGAAAGCATAAATCTACCATACAATCTACAATCGCGAATTGTTGATTCAAAACATTTCTTCGAGAGAGGTATTTTGGCTCCAACAAATGAAACCGTCAACTCTGTTAATAAGATGATGTTAACACAACTACCTAGAGAACAAGTACCGGCAGATGAAGTAGTTGAACAAGATAATGCTGAGACATTTCCAATTGAATTCCTCAATTCCATAGAAGTTTCCGGTCTTCCATCGCATACAATCACACTAAAAAAAGGATGTCCCGTAATGTTGATGAGAAATTTGAACCCTTCTTTAGCAATGGGACAAAACTTTTAATAACCAACCTCAAGCCACACGTCAGAAATCTCTACTGGAATGAGAAAAGGTCTGCGAATCTTCATACCAAGGATATCATTAAGCCCATCAGACACGGAATGCGTTCCTGTTTATTCAAAAGACGACAATATCCTATTAAATTAGCATTTTCAATGACCATCAACAAAGTACAAGGCCAAACTCTATCCAAAGTTGGGCTTATGCTGCAAGAACAAGTATTTTTCCACGAACAACTTTATGTAGCATTGTCAAAAACGGGAGAAACCAAAAATATAAGTAATAGTGGTGATACTGTAAATAATATTGTTTATCAAAAGATTTTTAATTGAAATAAAAAAAATTAAATGTACTAAAACATTTTCCAAGTTACGTAGTAACGGGTACTCAGCTAGTTTTCATAATCGGCGAAATCTGACTCATTCAAACTAAAATCGGATTCCGTGGATTTCTGAAATCGAGGAAATTCGATTATCGAAATCGGATAAGTAATTGAATGCACCTACTGTCGTCTGCTCGTTTTTACAACTTCAAGATTGGGTTTAAACTCCTTATGCTGGGCGCAGACATGCAGCGATTTCTTTCGCATTGCCTAGCATTTGCGATTGCGATTTGCGACAGTAATCGCCTCTGCTACAGCAGACTTGGTGCAAATCGGTTGTTGCTATATCAAATAACACAACCTTGACACTTGTTGTTCCAGCTATTTGTTAATATGTCACAGCAACAAATATTTTGAAACAACTGATGATAAAAAACAAACAAAATGAGGCAATTAGAACATGTGATACAATACTCGCATCCCATTGGATACGATTTGCAACGCCTGGTGAAAAAGTCAAAAGTTCATTCCTTGATCGCGCGACGGAAGTGACGTTTTCTGCGCATGCGCAGAGCCATCAGCGCATTTCTGCGTCCAGCATTAATATTTTCACTAAAAGTTTTAAACAATGCTTGATCCAATGGACCAATAAAAAACAGTATTGTCGTAGACCCTTTAAAACGCAAAAATATTTTTTAAAAAATGTTTGAAAAAATTATTTCAAAGTCATAGGAAGAGAAATAAAAAATTCTTCTATTCTCTTTCTAATTGAATTTAAAAAAATACATAAAAACATCGTCAATGGCATGATAAATTTCCCAAGTTTTAAAACTCGCTCGATCCAATGGGCCAATACAAACTTTGATGTTTTAAGAAAGAATGCGCAGAAATTTTTTAGAATTATTTTCATTACTTAATTCATTTTGCATTTTTTTATTTTGTTTTTGCAAAGGAAACGATCAAGTATTGGCAATGTATATTTCTGAGAAAATATTTCGTACTACTAAAAATAAGCTTGCGCAACTGTTGAACTGTTGGTATTTCGAAATGCAGTACATTCACATTTCTGTTTAGCTGCCCCTCGGCTTTACTGCACTGCTCGTCAATTATTTATCGCTATTCAAATTACTGTACAGGGTGTCCCAACCAAGAGTTTTAAGTCGATATTTTTCTCAAACTGTCCATCTTTGGAAAAATGTGTTTGCGTAGTCAAATAGTAAAGTGCATATGTCAAAATTTGATCGTTGACCTCTGGAAAGGGACCCATTGCTTTCTTTCTTAACTTTATAACCGTTCGAGTTAGCGCCAAATATTCAATTAAAAAGTTGTAGAGCATGGTCTAATTAGTCTAAAAACATAATTCAATAAAAACACTTTTCTATAAAAATTATGAGAAAAATTGAAAAACCATCTGCACAAATTCAGAAATGGAAATGCAGAAAACATGCAAAAATTTCCAGAGAATTAAAGTGAATAATTGAAAAAAGTTTGGTTTACTCCAAAATAACTTCTTTCTTTGTGATATGTGATGTCTCGAGGAAAAAAGATGTTATTTTGGATTAAATAAAATTTTTCTCATAATTTTAATAAAAGAATGTTTCCATTGAATTAT
>JH432195.1:142557-162674 GCA_000239455.1 Strigamia maritima
TTAAATGGTAATAAAAAACTAAAATTAAAAAAAAATTACAAGAACAAAAAAAAAAAAAAAAAAAAAATTTTTTTACAGGTGTTTCAACGAAGAGAAGATTACGAACCGCGTGAAAACTTTTACAGAACTTGGAAAAATTACAAAAAAGGATTTGGCAATTTGGAAAAAGAATTTTGGTTGGGCAACGAACACATTTTCGTTCTGACCAACCAAGATCACGTGACATTACGTATAGACCTAGAGGATTTTGATCTGAACAAACGATACGCGGAGTACAGCCAATTTCAAATAACCAATGAAAAAGATTATTACAGACTCACAATCGCAGGATATGATGGAGATGCGAGTAAATATGCTATAATTAACAATCCTATGAATTTTATCATTTTTTTTTTTAGTTGATAGTTTAATCCCCTGGCATGACAACACTACTTTTAAAACCTACGACGGCGTAGTCCCTGGGTGTGCACAAAGTTTCAAAGGCGGATGGTGGTACAAGTCTTGCCACGCTTCAAATCTCAATGGATTGTACTTAAAAGGAAAACACGAAAGTTACGCCGACGGTGTGGAATGGTCACAGTGGCTCGGAATGCATTATTCGCTGAAGAAAACAGAGATGAAAGTCCGTCCAACTAATTTCTTATTTGATTCCTAACAAATTTAAATTGTAAAAGTTGGCTTTCCTGTTGATCAAAATTAAGAAATTAAAATTTTAAAAAATAAAAAATTGAAAATTCGTAATTTTGGGTCTTTTTAATGGTAGGGAAAGCGCGAACGCAGTCCCCACCATATAATATAAATATAAAAATATAAAAATAAATAGAAAATTATTGCAGCAACTAGGGATGTACCGAATAGCAAATTCACCAAATACCGAATTTTCACGGAATACCGAATTTTCACCGAATACCGAATTTTCACCGAATACCGAATTTTCACCGAATACCGAATTTTCACCGAATACCGAATTTTCACCGAATACCGAATTTTCACCGAATACCGAATTTTCACCGAATACCGAATTTTCACCGAATACCGAATTTTCACCGAATACCGAATTTTCACCGAATAGCAAATTCATCGAATACCGAATACCGAATTTTCATCAAATAATGACATGGCCGAATACCGAATGTCGAAGTTTTACCGATTAATAAATTGGCCGAATAGACCGAATACCGAATGTCTACCGAATATTTGGTACATCCCTGGTTTTCTGCCATTATTACATCTAAAAGTGAGTTTTTATTAAATTTTTGAATTTATAAGCCTAAAATTGCAATTTTGTGACATTATTGCACTTGAAAATGCAGTTTTGAGGCATTATTGTGCCTAAAAATGCAGTTCTGTGCCATTATTGCAGCTAAAAAATTTTTGCCTATGCATTTTTATTTATATTCGACCCTCGGCCGCCAGAATATTGAATTTTAATATTTGGCCGAATACCGAATGTCTACCGTATATTCGGTACATCCCTAGCAGCAACCAAACAATTCAAGTTCAAATAAAACCTGGAAACGCAATTATCAGCAAATGGATTCGCAATTATGTTTTAAAAATAAAACCCAAATTGAGCAATGAAGCCATGTTAAATACCATAGACTGGACGCCAGATCAGACAACAGCATCGTTGTATTCACACCAACGAGGTAAGAGCGTTTTGTACGTTTGTTTTTATCCTCGTTGCAATTTTATTTTATTTTATTTCATTTTCAAAAATCTCGAAAGTTTCAACTAAAAATAAAAAAAATGGACAAAAGAATACTTGCACGTTTGGTATTTTACTTCTTTGTTTTAGCTTTGTTGCAATGATAAAAATTGAGAAATTTATAAAAAAAAAAAAAAATTGAATTAACAATTTCTTTTTTCTAATTTAGTATTGTTGTTGAAAGTTGTAAGATAATGGAATGTTCATTTAATGAAGACTGTTGTAGCAAAATTTGTCACCATGGCGAGTGTGAGGTATCTAGAAGAAGACGCTAGATTGAAATTCGAAAATAATAACTCGTTTATGTAGAATAATGAATAAAAAATTGTGAAATCAATCAAAAAAACTTAAATTTTTAAAAATGATAAAAAAAATGAAAATTTTTAATTTGGGTTTTTTAATGGTAAGGGATAGCGCGAACGCAGTCCCCACTAGCAAAAATAACGCGCCCGAGTTACCCCAATTTGGGGCAATCGCAAGTGTCAGCCCAAACTCGGTGCAATGTAAGGGCCTCGACCTGGGACAACTTCCGTCTGGATCAAAGTTGAGTCCTACGCCAGGTAAGTATGCTGCACAACCGCACCGATTGCAGAGGTCCTTAAACCATCTCGCAACAAGATGGATGGTGCGTCAATAAATAATTTCGCGTTTTTAAATATATTTCTTTGTTTAATCGTTTTTTTATTTGTATTTTGTAATTCTACGGTTAGTAATCTATTATTTCATTCAATGAAAATTTTTTTTAATGATTTTTAACTTATTGCGCATCTTGAATATGAATTATTAAGCTTATTCAATAGAATAACTCTATTCTTTTTTCGATAAATTAAAAATAAAAGCTGATAATTTAATTTTTTTAAAGTATAAACATGTTTTTAGTGAAGAAAAACAGCATTTTTAGCATTTTTGTACTTTCGACGGAGATTAAATAAATTTATGCCGTATCAAGTGGACTCTTTACCGCATGAAAAAACCCAAATCTCCGTCAAAATTAAAAAATTATCAAAAATATATTTTTTCAGTGAAAAAACACAGAAAAATGTTGCCAACACATCAGCCTAACTCAATCCCATTTTACGACACGTTTTATCCTACTTTCAATAGTTCAATAACCGCTCACTACGCCACTCCAACTGAAATAAGCGAATAGCTTGTACCGAAAATTAAAATTAAAATTTTTTATATCAATAAAAACCTTTGACCTCTGAATCAAATAAAATTCACAAAGCATAACTCACTTCCTCATACTCAGAATTGATAAATAAAAAAAAATAAATAAATAACCAACGTCAATTGATAAGAAATCAAATATCCAAGAATTTAAAAAAAATTGGTTTTTCCACAAATAATGTGTGACTATAAATAGGCAACAAAGTGCCAATAAAACTTCATTCACTCGAACGTTTTTATTTAATTAGCATCACAATGAACTCCATTCTTATTGTTACCTCATTTCTCGCATTATTTACTCTTGATTGCGCATCGATTCAAACACCCTCGAGTTGCGCGGAACTTCTTATACAAGGTAATAGACTAATAGCAGCAAAACGATGTTTTTTATTTTTACTATTGTTTTAATATTTAATAATTTGAAGGTAACACTCAGTCAGGGATATATACAATATTTCCAAAATCATGGTATAGTACATTCCCATTTCGAGTTTACTGCGATATGGAAACAGATGGAGGTGGATGGACGGTAAGACCAAATAACCTTCTGATATCCGGCGAAAAAAAACCACGCTAACCCCCAGCTAAAGTCCCAGCAATGGGACTTTAGTCCCACCTTCTAATTTTAGCCACTAGATATTGTCGCTTGTAAAAAACCATCTGCACTTGCGCACAATCCTACTTTTTCCTGGCAAGTTTTTGATTAATTTTTCCTGGAATAACAACATATGGCTACTAATTAAGGCAAAATCGCCATAATTACAGTATAAGTGGCGCTTAACAGAAGCGCTTTTCACAAAATTCGGCGAAAACAACTTTTATCAATTGCTGGGTATCTAAAAGGCAAATTTTTTGCATTTCAAATTACTAATTAATTTGTTGTAAAAAAATACTGAAAAAATTCTGAAACGTGTGTCATCATAATCTTGAGATTTTCAGATAAATTTGAGAAATTAAAAAAAATTATTTAAAAAAAAACCTACGTAGAGGTATGAGGGCTGGGACTATATATAGTCCCATAGCACGGGTGTTAGAAGGTTAAAATCACTAATTATAATAATTTAATAATTTTATCAATTTAGTTATTGCAAAGAAGAGATGATTACGAAATAAGAGAAAATTTCTATAGAAATTGGCATGATTATAAAATTGGTTTTGGTCATTTGGATAAGGAATTTTGGTTAGGTAATCAATATATTTATTACCTGACCAATCAGGACCATACAACACTTCGAGTTGACTTGGGAGACTTTGAAGGCAATAGCAGGAAAGCCGAATATTCGCAATTTCAAATATTGAATGAAGATAATAATTATAAAATTGTTATCTCTGGTTACCATGGAGATGCTGGTAATTTTTTTATTTATTTATTTATTTTTTTTTTTTTGGGAGAATCTAACTCGTAAAAACTATCGACGAGAGCATATGCACTGATTCGTTGAATTCGAATTTCTGGTCGGCGCGCCTATTGTTTTGATTATTTAGCACCATGAAAAATATCCGAAAATAAATTCATGTTTTATCCACTTCTGTAAAAATCAGCCGTCGGAGCGAGCCACTCCACCCCAATCCCAAAATGGCGTTGGCGCGATGTTTTACGGGATTCCACGAGATTTCACGAGATTTCGAGATTTTGCAAGATTTTACGGGATTCCACAGGATTTACATTCGCTCAGATATTTTGTTAAAATCCCGTGAAATCTCGTAAAATCTCGTGACATCTCGTAAAATCCCGTGAAATCTCGCAGAATCTCGTGGAATCCTTTGAGAAATATAGATAGCGTATAGATTTGTTGTTGTTGTAGTTTTTCTCGTTAGATTCTCTTCCCGAATACCACTCGAGCTTGTGATTGTTGAAACAGCTTGCAACCATTCATTTTTTTACTCATTGGTAAAACCACTCGTGCATCTATTTCGACAATCACACTAGCGCTTGTGGTATTACAACTGATAAATTTGTGATACTGAATTTCAATCATTGAAGGCGACAGTTTGGCTTTAAGTGGTGCCATTTTCACCACACTGGATCGAAATGATGAAAATAGTTGTTCAAAAGTGTACAAAGGGGGTTGGTGGTACTCTAAATGCCACACTGCAAATCTGAATGGATTGTATCTCAAAGGAAATCACTCTTCGTTTGCTGATGGAATTGAATGGAAATCGTGGCTCGGTTACCATTATTCGCTGAAAATCACGGAGATGAAGATCCGTCCGACTAATTTCTCACCACAATCGCATTAATGAATCAATATAAGAGATAAAAAATTGTACATTTGTATATATTACGATGTGGATTAAATTAATTTACAACATTTAAGATTTTTTTTATCCTGAATTTTTGGTTCCATATTTGCATAATTAGTTTGAGAAAAAAAATGAAAACTAAATATCAAATGTTAAAATTATTTCATATATTTTAATCAGAAGAAAAAGTTGTTTCAAATCGCCAAAACGTGTTTAGAAATTGGAATGACTGATAAATAATTGGATTTAGTCATTTGGATGAAAAGTTTTGGCAAGGTAACGACCACCTGTACATTCTGACCCAAAAAAAAGAAAAAGTTAGGCCCTCTCCATCTTAAATGATAATACAAACTGAAATTTTAAAAAAATTTCAGACAAATCTAAGAGGAAAAAAATAATTTAAACACTGTAATATGAACAGTGAATGAATAGGGAGTGACAAATAACCAAGTGCGCAACACACATTTTCTAAAATAAATAAAAAATAAAAAATAAAATAAAATATATAAAATATATAAAATCCAATTTCTACGTATGCAACTGTAGAATAAGTGTAATTTCGCAATTTCTTGCCATCATAATTAATTTCCTCCCTAGAGGACACAACATCAACAAAAAGTAAGTAAATAGAAACGTTGTTGTCGCCCCACGACAACAAAAGCAATTTGAATTTCATATGATATGACAAAAGTATATAAAGAGTAGAGACCTTGAACTAGAACAGATGTGCAGGTTGTGTTCACGAGTAATGCTTTACGAATTGAACAATACACATTGTCACTACTGAACGATATAAAAGCAGTATTAAAATGTCGAGAGCGCCATATCCGACTACAAACGCCGTGAGTTGCCATCCAGCAATACACGATCAAGTCACGTAAGTGCAATACAGTAAGTCCATAAGTCGATATTCCTATACTCAATTGCTAATTCGTCTCGACTCTTGTAAAGCTGGATAGAGTAACTTTTGTACAAGTAGATTTTAAAAGTTTAGAATGTTAATGTTCTGTGGTAATAAACAGCATTGGAAACATCATTTGAAATATAAATAACACGTCCTCCTTCACTGCAAACAACATGTAGTCGTAACAACTATATCTGTGATACAACAATAATACTATGCAATCTACAACTCCAACTTAGAAACCATCCAATTTTGAACTTCACAAAAATCTTACTCGTTCTTAAAATGACGCTTTCACCTCTTCAGAAAACTACATACGAAACTTTTTAAAACAATAATAGAAAATGTTTCTTAAACATTTCTGCATCTTTTGATTAAAAAAAAAAAAATTTTCTTCTGTTATCGAGTGGTTCTCGAGTTATTTGAAAATTTCCAGTATAGTGTATTTGGCGGTTTGTGTTTTATTTGGTATACTTTAATGCATACCACTACGATAAAATCATCAAACTCCTTCCTAGTTGCCATTTTGGATTAAGAACTAGTTCCGATCAAGGAACTTGACCCTATACTTTATTTATCATTTCGTGCGCGAAACTCCCATTGGTTAATAACCTATATTGTACCGAAAGTATATATTGTGGTATCTTATTTTAATCCTCTAGTTGAGCTGAGTCGAAAAATCATTGTTTTGAAGTCCAAAAATGTGCATGCCATTAGACGGTTTGCGCTTTCACGAACGAGATTTAATTACGAGACACGAGATAATTAATAAATATGAAATAAATTCATTTTTATTAATTATCTCGTGTCTCGTAATTATTAAAATTGTTTCAGATTGCGCTTGCACAAACAATCAAACACGAACGAAACGAAATAAACAAATGAACAAGAAACATGGCTTGCTCAAAAATTGTAATATTCTAGTTGAAAATGTGTAAATTATGTGTGTTAAATGGCATGTTTGTATAAAAAATAGTTATTTGCAAACAAATTACTAACCTGGATGACTAAACACTACCGAAAATACAACGAGTCGATGAAAATCAAGATGGATGCCGCGCTCGCTTCAAATTGCAGAACAATGCGCATGTGCGAAGTTTTGTGCACACTGCGCATGTGCAGAGCATTCGTATTATCAACTAATATACGAACGACTTGAAAAATAAATCTCGTATATTCCTAATACGAATGTTAAATTAAATACAAGATTTATTTTTAAAATCTCGTATTTATTTAACATTCGTAATTAAAAAAATTACGTTCGTGAAAGCGCAAACCGTCTAATGTCAACGAATGAAAAGGCTCGTAAAATATTTAAAAAAAATTATTTACATTTGGGTTTATTTTTGGCTACGAAACAATGATTTTTCAACTCGGATCGACTAGGGAATTAAAATAAGATACCACAACATATACTTTCAGTACAATATAGGTCATTAACCAATGGGAGTTTCGCGCACGAAATAATAAATAGAGTATAGAATATTTAAGTTTGCTACTGCGCGCTCACAGACTGAAACTTAATAACACGTTCAATGCTTAAAGCAGATTAAACTGATTCTCTATAATCAGATTTAATTATGCTTTTATAATCACTTTGGAATTGAACCCGCCTAGTATAACGTTCTCTCGAAATGGAATAGAATTTAGGCGGCTTTTTTGTTGACGTCTTATGATGATGATGATGATGATTTGATGATGCGATGATAACATTTTCACAGATATCTGTCTTCATTAGATCTTTCACGTCATTATGGATATGCTAAAAGGTTTACGCTTGTCAGTTTTTATTTTTATTTTGGCGTCGCTTTTGTTGCAAAGGTGCGACATTTGTATATTTATTTTAATTACTTTTAAATTTTTTTTTTTTAATTTGTTTCATTCATATTGCAGACGATGCTGTTTGTTCGTCTTCGAGAGGTTATTGCGAAACTACGGCACAGTGCTGTCCTAATCTGATATGTTTACGTCATTCATTCAAATGTATAGCAATGAAAGACACGGAATAATAAGAGAGCAATAGGACCTGGGGCCCTTTCCTCAGTCTGACATATACGCATCTTTAAACCGTTTCTGATATAATAAAACAAAATTTTTAAATCTCTTTGAAGTAAAATTTGAAGTAAAAAATGCACAATAAAAAAAATTAAGTTTGAAAATTCACAAAAAATCACAAATAAAACGCATTCTTATTTATCACTTCTGAATATTTGAGAAGCACAACTCGAGTATTATAATAAAATAAAAAATATCCGCCAAACGACACATGAAATGTGTGGCCAGCATAAATATTTGTAAGATCTGCCTTCAACAGTCATTTCAATTGATAATGAATATAGAATATGCTAAAAAGTTAACGTTTGACAAATTTCAGTTTTATTTTGGCGTCACTTGCGTGCCAATGATACAATAATATTTTGATTAATTTAAAGGATATTGCAATATCAGAGAGTTTGCACCACTGCATTAAACATTATATCATAACTTTAAGCACTACGTAAGACCACAAAAACAGGTATTGCGGTAACCGGGACAGTTATACTTACAGTTATAGTTATAGTTATAAACGAGAAGTGGTTTACGAAACCTGTACAAGAAGCCAGTAGGTGCATTCAATTCCAAAGTAATAAACCGTTTATCTTGATTCTTTTGATTCTCGCTAGACGGAAATGACGTTTTTTTTTACATCATTTTCCAATATTCAGTTTACCCATAAACCACTTGTACATAAACCACGTTGAAAGTGGTTTATGCTGCTGAAATCTTGTTTTTGGCGGCATTCTTGGCAGCCATTTTAGATTCGAGATAGACTGAGGATTGCCGTGATGCACGATCGATTCTATTAAGAGATTTAACTGCCATTTTATATATTTTTTACTACATTACAACACTTTTGGTATACTTTAATGTACACCACTATGATAAAATCCTTAAACTCTTTTCTAGTTGCCATTTTGGATTAAGAACTAATTCCGATCAAGGAACTTGACCCTAGAATATTTAAGTTTGCTCATGCGCAGACTGAAACTTAAGAATCACGTTCAATGCTTAAAGCAGATTAAACTTATTCTCTATAATCAGATTTAAATTCACTTTAGAAGTGAACGCACCTAATGTTTTATAGAATTGCAAAATACAAATAGAAAAACAATTCTACGGTTAGTAATCTATTATTTCACTCAATGATAAATTTTTTTTAATGATTTTTAACTTGTTGCGCATCTTGAATATAAATTATTAAGCTTATTCATATAGAAGAAAAAGTTGTTTCCAATCGCCCCAAAACGTATTTACAAATTGGAATGACTGCTAAATAATTGGATTTAGTCATTTGGGCAAAAGGTTTTGATGAGGTAACGACCACCTGTACATTCTGACCCAAAAAAAAGAAAAGTTAGGCCCTCTCCATCTTAAATGATAATACAAACTGAAATTTTAAAAAAATTTCAGACAAATCTAAGAGGAAAAAAATAATTTAAACACTGTAATATGAACAGTGAATGAATAGGGAGTGACAAATAACCAAGTGCGCAACACACATTTTCTAAAATAAATAAAAAAATAAAAAAATAAAATAAAATATATAAAATATATAAAATCCAATTTCTACGTATGCAACTGTAGAATAAGTGTAATTTCGCAATTTCTTGCCATCATAATTAATTTCTTCCCTAAAGGACACAACATCAACAAGAAGTAAATAAATAGATGTCGCCCCCACAACAACAAAAGCAATTTTAATTTCATATGATATGACAAAAGTATATAAAGAGTAGAGACCTTGAACCAGAACAGATGTGCAGGTTGTGTTCACGAGTAATGCTTTACGAATTGAACAATACACATTGTCACTACTGAACGATATAAAAGCAGTATTAAAATGTCGAGAGCGCCATATCCGACTACAAACGCCGTGAGTTGCCATCCAGCAATACACGATCAAGTCACGTAAGTGCAATACAGTAAGTCCATAAGTCGATATTCCTATACTCAATTGCTAATTCGTCTCGACTCTTGTAAAGCTGGATAGAGTAACTTTTGTACAAGTAGATTTTAAAAGTTTAGAATGTTAATGTTCTGTGGTAATAAACAGCATTGGAAACATCATTTGAAATATAAATAACACGTCCTCCTTCACTGCAAACAACATGTAGTCGTAACAACTATATCTGTGATTCAACAATAATACTATGCAAATAATGCTAAGCAAACTACAACTCCAACATAGAAACCATCCAATTTTGAACTTCACAAAAATCTTACTCGTTCTTAAAATGACGCTTTCACCTCTTCAGAAAACTACATACGAAACTTTTTAAAACAATAATAGAAAATGTTTCCCAAACATTTCTGCATCTTTTGATTAAAAAAAAAAAATTCTACATCGAGTGGTTCTCGAGTTATTTGAAAATTTCCAGTATAGTGTGTGTATTTAGCGGTTTGTGTTTTATGTATAGGTTATCGCGAGGTTGGGAGGTACGAACTGGGAAAAACCGAGGGCGCGTTTCCCAGTTTGTACCGACCAACCGAGCGATAACCAACTTAAATACTTTTTTAAACATGTGAATAACTAATTATGGTACCCTAGTACTAAAATTATGGTACCCCATAGTACTAAAGTTATGGTACCCTAGTATTAAAATTATGGTACCCTAATACTAAAATTATGGTACCCGAGTACTAAAATTATGGTACCCTAGTACTAAAATTATGGTACCAATAGTACTAAAATTATGGTACCCTAGTACTAAAATTATGGTACCCTAGTACTAAAATTATGGTACCCTAGTACTAAAATTATGGTAACCTAGTACTAAAATTATGATACGTACCACTTGCCTAGTACTAAAATGAGTTTAACATTGTTGCAACATGAGTTTAATACTTTTTCATTTTCTCATAATGTCAGGTCGATAAGTACTTATCAACCTCAGGTTGATAAGTCAATGAGAGGTATCCAAGTATAGCACACTTAGATCATGCACTAAAAAGTATTTAATTCTGGTTAACTAACAAGTGAATTTTAAACATTTTTATTTTATACCATTTGATAGCCCCTTTTAGTGCCTTAAATGGTCCTAAAGTTATTTTGCAATTGATCAAGAATTTTGTCAAGTTCAAAATTGGATGCTTTTTCAACTGTGTGAGTTCCTTACATTTGATGCCGTTCTTTTTTGCTTGGGCTACGCTGCATTGCTCACTTAAAACAAGCAAATTTTTTCTAAAACGCATTTCACTTTATTTTCAGATTTGTCTTCATCAGACATTTCAATTGATAATGAATATGCTAAGAGGTTTGAGATTGTCAGTTTTTATTTTTATTTTGGCGTCGCTTGCGGTACTAAAGTACGACATTCATATATTTATTTTAATTTTAATTAGCTTAAATTTTTGTTTTTTTTATTTTTTAATTTATGTTTCATTCAGTAATGCAGCTATTGATAAGACTAATTGTGGGCGTCACAGTGATCCTTGCATAAGTTCCAGTCAGATGCTGCACTAATCTAAAATGTCACAGATATGCCAACATATGTCAAGTACAAATTACAGAAGAAGAGTTGAAGATGGCCCAGCGAGAAAAGCCCAAAGATTAAAAAAATTGCCTGTAATGATGGATTCTCACTTGCGGTAAAATCGTGCGATTTTATTGCGTTTAGGGGTTTTTTTAAAACTTATTTTGCCTCGAAATTGCGCTATTCGAATTTGAAATTTTTTCTAGGTTCCCACATGCAGCAAAAACACAGAAAGAGCTAGAAAAATTTTCAATTTTAAAAATAGCGCAATTTTGACGTCAGTTTTCGCAATAAAGCGGGAAAATCGCAAGTGAGAACCCAGCTTTATGAATAGTTTTTTTTTTTATGTGAAAATGTTTTAAAATTTAATTGTCACATATTAAAGGTTACAGGAAAAGAAACGTGAAATTAATTAGTAGGTTTCTAAAAGGGATTATTAAGCTAAAACAATTGTATTTACAAGTTCAATTATTAGTGAACTTGTGTATTTCTTACTTATATGCGATACAAATTGTTGAATTATCCGCCATATTCAATTTCGGTAAGTTTGGAAAAGGTGTCAATAGGTGGCGCTCTTTTAACGACTATGTGACGTCACAGGTGCCAAACAATTCTCACATGTGTGCTCAACATGGCTGAAGAAGCCGATTTCAGTGATGATATCAAGGATATAGAGGTTAAATATCCTTGGTTTGGCTATTGCTGAGACCTCCAGCCAACGTGCATGTTGTGTAACTTACTTACGTACATAAAAAATAATATTAATTCGTTACTTTATAAAAATATTTTGCATTTGTAAATTTTTTACTTTTCAAATTCACACACAAACGTCATTTGTGTGTTTACTTATAATATTAAATTTTTAAATAAACACACAAAAGTTGTTTGTGTATTTACGTGCACTTAAAAAATAATATTAATTCGTTAACTTTTTTACTTGACATGTAAAATAAAATACCCACGTAATATTAAGAAATTCACTAATTTGCAAGTTTTGGCGTTTCATTACAGCTGTGCTTTATGAGAAAACCTTGCGGGTATTGCTGTAGGTTTTAGCCGCAACCTTATCTTAATGTTTATTTCCGTGACGAGACTGAGATCAGTTTCAAAGCAATCATTCTCAAAATGGTCCAACACAAACGAGGATGTTTAATATTAGGTTTCGAATGTTTTCTAGTAACTTTGTTTTTCCGTATCTTAAACAGTTTTTTAGTTTTTGGAAAGCGATAAAAGCTTTTTCCACTGACAGAGCCAGTCTTACAATCTGCCGCAACACAATAAACCATTTTTCGAATTGGCGCGCAATGTAAACAATCTAGTATATGGCACCAGTGACGTTTTCAATCCCATAATGCATTGCACAAAATGGTGAGTGTTTTTGAAATGGAATAGCAACGACCAGCGAGATAAATTTAGATTTCTTTATTAATCAGTTGGGTTTAATGCAAAATTAATATTTTATTTTCGTTTTTGATACAGTAAGTAGCTTAAATTTAAAATTTCACTTTTCCTTTCCTGTAACCTTTAAATCAGCCAAAAATCACTTTTATTCTATTCTATATTCTATACGGGAATTTTGCAGCATAGATGCATTCGAAAACTAAAACTCGTAAAAAACGAGTTTTGCATGTGGTTCATTTAATTTCACTTATGTTTACAACATTTTGAAAAAGAGAGCTTATACATTTTCAATTCACGGCTACAAATAAAAGTAAACATCAACAGTAAGAAAATATTTTCAACTATCCAGTTTCAGCCTGCACTCCCCTGTTCACGAACTCTACTACTTCAACATCAATCGGCCCAATGAGCAACTGTATCAATCTTGCCTCCATATCAATCCTATTGACTCGAACTAGACCACGTAGTTGCATAAAGTCATTCATCTCCCTGCACGAAAAAATATGTAACAACATTTCCTCGTTTTCCATACACAATCGGCATCGGCGCTGTAACATGTGGTTAAATTTATGTGTGCTGTGTTTTGTGTATAATTTGAAGTTTGAAAATCTTAGGCAAGTGTTAGCTACGTTTTAACTACGTTTTAGCTTCTATCACATGACTTGAAATAGTCATGCGACTTCTGAAACAAATGTGCCGCCCTGTAATTCTACAATAGTAGAGTTAGATGCTGTGCAGACGAGTGCGCAATTGTAAGACACAAACTCTTTTCTCGTGAAACGCTACTAAATGAAAAAATCATTTTGTATCCCAAACGTCGGCAACAATGTACTGTTTGCGAGGGGTCCGACATTCGTCCGAATCTTTCTCACAGTCCTTCTGAATCTTCGGAATCCCGAATCCCGAATCACAAAAAATTCTTTATTATCGATTAAAATAAATTAATATCGATAATTTTATAGCGATATTTGTAGTCAATATTGTAATCGATAACGCTGGTGCACTGCTTGCAGCGCCAGGTTGCAATTTTGCGCGATGTTTGTATTAAAATGCTTGTAAAAAGCACACGACTTCATTGTCAGTTTACTAACAACCCAAAATTTAAAAAAAACATTAAATCTGGTACCAAATTATTAATTTTTTGAATCTTCTGAATCCTGCCAAATCCCAAAGATTTATCAAAGATTCGAATCTTTCTCATGTCAAATCCTGATTGTCGGACCCCTCGACACTTTGGGATACAAAAGTACTAATTACTGCACAATTTTTATTTTGAATTCACGAGCTCCCTGGGAAGAGGCTTGAGTACGCGTAGCAGGTAGCTCGATAATTCGAATAAAAACAAGTGCAGTAATTTATTTGTTGTACGGTAGAGATTTTGTGACGTCAGTTTTCATTAGCCTCATCTACGGTGCTGGTTTTTTTTTAGATATTTGCATACCTACTGTGCAACAAAATGATTTTTTAAACGTGTTCTGAAAACTTTAAAAAATAAATAAAAAATCATTTCGGCCATTTTAAGAGATGGCAAACATAATGTAATCATAAAATTCTTGATGTCAGTAGGCCCTTTAAATTACTTTGGAGCGACGGCATGCAGTTCAAAGTGCAGTTCATGTGCTAAGGTGTCTATCAAATATTTGCACAGGTGTTGAAAAACAAACAGCGATTACTGTGGACTAGAAATGTGTCAATACAAAAATTGCAAAAAAAGTGTCGGAATAACAAAATTATGGAATAAATAACATGTTACACTTGAAATATAAAACATAAGTTCGTCAGACATTTCAAAATGATAATGAATATGCTAAAAGGTTTACGAATGTCAATTTGTATTTTTATTTTGGCGTCGCTTGCGTTCCAAGGGTAAGGTATATTCATTTATTTATTTTAATTTGTTTAAAAATTTATTTTTATTTTTTAATTTATGTTTCATTCAGTATTGCAGCTGACGATGCTGTTTGTTCGCCTTGGTTAGGGTATTGCCAAGTTTCGGACCACTGCTGTCGTTATCTGATATGTTCCAGTTATACGGCCAAGTGTGTGCCCAAGAGTTATGGTATCTTAGACCCGGCTGATAAGAGACCCATTGGACCTGGGCCCTGGTTTTGGAAAAAGGAATAATAATTATTGAATTGTTTTTGGTTTTTTTTGTGTGAAAATGTTTCAATTTATATGGTCTTGTCTTAGATGAAAATAAATTTTAATTTTCATATGCTAAATCAAGTAAAATCATTTTTGTTTAACACATCATGCACTTATTTCAGCAAAATTGCAATTTTGATGGCAAATATGAAGTTTTTAAGGCAAAAATGAAGTTTTTAAGGCAAAAATGAAGTTTTTAAGGAAAAAATGAAGTTTTTAAGGCAAAAATGAAGTTTTTAAAGCAAAAATGACGTTTTCTGGAGTGAAACGAGAGAAATAACTATAAACTCATCATCGACGGCTATAGTGGAGATGCTGGTTAGTTTACGGAAACCAATTTAAACAGAATTCTTGTTTAAATGGTTTACGATATCAAAAGTGAGTAAAATGATTTTCATGGGACATTGTTGGCCACTACTGTCATGGCGCTGTTTCTGACGTGACAGTTGGTATTCCCTATGTTAATCCTCAGAAGCCTATCCTATGGGACAATTAACATGGGCAATAGAAATTTTTTTCAAAAAATTTTTCAAAAAATCTGAAATTTTCTGGAGTTGTTCAAAAAGTGGTTTTACATACACTCAATTTATTTGGTAATTTTCAGACTTATAAAAAAAAGTTATTGTAAAGAGAAAATATGAGCCCCTTAAAATCTCAGCTTAAAACGTTTGCTGTTTTCACTGCATTTTTTCTCTTTAGTGAGAGCGCTTTTAAAATACAACGCCACCTATATGCAAAGTAGAGAATAAACAAAGCAGTCGGCACATGTTCGGTTAACATTTCATATCAATTGCAATTAATTGCACTAATTGGAATTAAAATTAATTTCATATACACTATTATTATAAATAAATAATTAAACACGTTGCATGCTGTTCAAATGATCACATTTTGACCCAGTGTCTTGATTTTTACAATCGGTGACACCTAGCGTCATGTTAACCGTGGTAACAGCACTAAAGCGCTTCAACTAGGAGTATATAAAACATGTCAATTGACACCACTAATAGGTCTTTGCGTTGACCCAAAATGTTAGGCGTCTGAGGGTTAAGGCAAAAATGAAGTTTTTAAGGCAAAAATGAAGTTTTTAAGGCAAAAATGAAGTTTTTAAGGCAAAAATAAAGTTTTTAAAGTAAAAATAAAGTTTTTAAGGCAAAAATAAGTTTAAGACAAAAATGAAGTTTTTAAGGCAAAAATAAAGTTTATAAGGTAAAAATAAAGTTTTTAAGGCAAAAATTAAGTTTTTAAGGCAAAAATTAAGTTTTTTAAGGCAAAAATTAAGTTTTTAAGGCAAAAATTAAGTTTTTAAGGCAAAAATTAAGTTTTTAAGGCAAAAATTATGTTTTAAGGGCAAAAATTAAGTTTTTAAGGCAAAAATGCAGCCACAATTAAATTCCAATAAAGTAGGAAATCTGTCAGGTAAAATGACACATTTTAATAGTTAAAAAAACAACAACTAGGTTTTATAATTGTGTCCCTGAAGTGTCACTAATAATAACTGAAATAAAAATAGATGGAAATGATGAAATTCTTCAATTCTCAACGAACAATACCTGTCAAGTATTAACGACAACTCACTTCATAGCAAGAATTAATAAATTATATTTTGAAATTGACACAAAATTTCGCAATTAAAAAATTTGAATAAAAATGCAGCATTCAATCAGAAATCATTAAATCCAGATCCCCTTGTACATTCTACTAACAACATGAATTGTATTATTCTCCTTCCCGCATTTATCGCTGCAATTACTGCTTGTCCGACCGATTGCGGCAAACCATCGAGTTGTGCGGAACTCCTTTTGCTGGGAAACACAAAATCGGGAATTTACACCATCTATCCGCGGCCATGGTACAAACCAATTCCTTTCCAGGTCCGTTGCGACATGGAAACCGAAGGAGGCGGATGGACAGTAATAACAATTCAATTATTGCAAATATTTTGAGAAATTAACATTTTTGCATTAATTTCAGTTATTCCAAAAGAGAAACGACTACGAAACGCACGAAAACTTCACCCGGAACTGGCACGACTACAAAATGGGATTCGGGGACTTGAACAAGGAATTTTGGCTGGGCAATGAGCACCTCTACGTTCTCACCAATCAAGATCACGTGACATTGCGCATTGACTTGGAGGATTTTAATGGCAACAAGAGATTCGCCGCTTATTCGAAATTCCAAATCGCCAACGAAGAGTATAACTATAATCTCACCATCGATGGCTACAGCGGAGACTGCGGTTAGTGTTAAAGGGTTTACGACATCAAAAATTTTATGACTGAATAATGTTCGCCATCTCTTAAAATGGACTAAATGATTTTTATTTATTTTTTAAAAGTTTTCGAAACACGTTTAAAAAGATTTATTTTGTATCACAAACAGCTCATTTGAGTTTGGTAAGGGACATTGTTGGCCACTGCTGGCGGGATGTTGTTTCTGACGTCATAGTTGGTATACCCCATGTTAAATACACAGGGTTTAAGTCACAACTGGTAACAATCGCGCAAATCCTCGATTTGATCTCGTACTTTCTCATATTGTCGGCTGCTCGTTTACGCTAGGCGTAGAAATGCAGCAATTTCGCATCGTCTAGCGTTTTCGCCCGCGATTCGCAACAGTAATCGCCTTTCCTACAGCAGACTCGGCGCAAATCGATTGTTCTAAATTGAAATATAACAATTGTTGAAAAAAAAAAAAAAAAATGGAGCAATTTTTGATGCTACGCCTCCTGGTGGCTTCCGGACGAACAAAATGAACCGAAACGATCTTATTGAAAAAATGCAAAAAAAAAAACAACTTTCTTTCATTCAAATAATTATAAAACCTTGTTCAAACTGTTGCCCATCAAAAGGGCTATCTTTAGAGTTGAAAAACATAATTTTTAATATTGCATTTGTCTAAAAACGAAACTTCCAAGTCAACTTCATCTGATAGATAGAGAATACAGTATGGGCGCCATTTGCATATGACGTCATCGATTCAAAATTTCTCCGTAGCATGCCAGCCAATCAAATCACTGGCACAGACAGACAAAAAAAATGACGTCATCGAATTCAGACTTTTTCTTAGCATTTCAGCCAATCAAATCGCTGGGATGCGAATTCAGACGGACAGATCATGATGCGTTTTTCGTCATTTAACCACAGATTATACAGAAGGCAGGTCGACGCCATTGTTGAAACGTGGTTTTATGCTTTTCCCTGGTGGCTAGTAGACTTAACTCGAAAACATTTTAAATAAAAACCATGAAATATTAGCTGAAATTTATTTATTTTTTAAATTATATTGTTAAAGAAATTGTTTGATTTATTATTAATGATTTACTTGAAAAAAATGCCAAATGAAGAACATTTCACACATAGTTGGATATATCTAAGCACCCGAGGGCGCCACCATAACCGCGCATCAAGAAAATGACGTAAATGAGGTGGACCTGCCTATCTGTATAATCTGTGATTTAACGCCTTTTAATCCGTTATAGATGAACAAGGGAACTTAGTATTATTGTGTTTTTTTGTATTATTCTATATTTTAGTTCATTTATTTTATGTTATATTTTAGTATTATTGTGTTATTTTTATTATAATTATTATGTGATACAATACTCTCATTCCATTGAATACGATTTGCATTGCCTGGTGAAAAAGTACAAGATGGCTGTACCATTTTCAAAAGTAGATTCTTTGATCGCGCGATGGAAATGACGTTTTCTGAGCATGCGCAAAGCCATCAGCAATTCGAATTCGATGCAAATTACTCCACGTCTGCGCCCAGCATCAACAAAATTGGGTTTGAACCGCGAAAATATTTTTAAAAAAAATCTCCGAAAAATTATTTAAAGGTTTTAAACGACGCTTGATAAAATGGACCAATAAAAAACGTGATGTCGTAAACCCTTTAACGTATAAAAAAATATTGTTCATTTATTTTTCTATATTTTTTTAAAAAATTTAATTTTCAGGTAACAGTCTGAATTCGCATGACGTTCCCGTACAGAATGTGAAAGATGCGCTGTTCACAACGTTTGACAGAAATGATGTTAACAGCTGTGCTAAGCGGTTCAAAGGAGGTTGGTGGTATGTCAATTGCCACAGAGCTAATCTCAACGGATTATACCTGAAAGGGAACCATTCGAGCTTCGCTGACGGTATTGAGTGGGAAACTTGGACCGGTTATTATTACTCGCTTAAAGTAAGCGAGATGAAAGTTCGGCCGACTAATTTCAAAATAAATTCCAATGGTAATTCAGAATAAATGTTGGAAACTTTTAAAAATTATGTATTAAAATGTATTCAAATTGAGTTGATGGATCGTTTTGATAAATAAGACAAATTGCAAAAAATGTAAATTTCATTTCAGACAACAAGACCTCAGAAATCACAATCATAATTCACGTCTAGGGTACAGTGGTACAATAGCATGCCATCACATGGGATAAAAAAAACGCCTCTCTTGTATTTTATATTGGACCATAAGTGAATAAAATTGGGTGCCTTTCCCCAACAAAATTGTCAAAATTAACCGAAACTGACCCGGTGCTTTCCGGCATTGCTTAAAAGAAGACAAGTAAACAAAGTATATATTGTGGCGTCTTATTTTAATCCTCTAGTCGAGCCGAGTCGAAAAATCATTGTTTCGTAGCCAAAAAGCGTGCGCAACAATACAAAAACCCAAATGTAAAGAATTTTTTAAAATATTTTACGAGCGTTTTCGTTTGTTAACAATGGCACGCACATTTTTGGACTACGAAACAATGATTTTTCGACTCAGCTCAACTAGAGGATTTGTACACATTTGTACACAGTACTTTCGACCATCGAAGATCAGTCTGGAACTATAAGCAGTGTTGCCAACTTAGCGGATTTCCCGCTAGATTTGGCGGATTTTTGAGACCCCCAGCGGGAAAAAAAACGAGGCAGCAGACTGAGAAAAATCTAGCTTGGAGATTTTCCAATCGGCGGATTTTTGGTGGATTTTAGGATTTAAAAAAAAAAACATTTTGTAAATTTTTTGTACCAATAAGAAACGG
>JH432195.1:162694-189512 GCA_000239455.1 Strigamia maritima
TTCGCCAATTTTTTTTCAGAAAAAGATAAAAAAAATAGTAGGCCGTGTGGAGTCTTTCTTATTGTCAAAAAATTGACAAAATGTTTTTTTTTTTAAAAAATCCTAAAATTCGCCAAAAATCCGCCAAATTGGAAAATCTCCATTAAAAAATTCCGATTAAAAAATTTATTTAATTTTTTTTGGTTTGTTTTTAGCTTTTTCTGGAAAAAATTGTCAAAAATTGTCAAAATAAATGTTTTAAAATATAATTTTTCTAATTTTATATTGTTTAATGGTAGGGATAGCGCGAACGCAGTCCCCACTAGCAAAAATAACGCGCCCGAGTTACCCCAATTTGGGGCAATCGCAAGTGTCAGCCCAAACTCGGTGCAATGTAAGGGCCTCGACCTGGGACAACTTCCGTCTAGATCAAAGTTGAGTCCTACGCCAGGTAAGTATGCTTTACAACCGCACCGATTGCAGAGGTCCTTAAACCATCTCGCAACAAGATGGATGGTGCGTCAATAAATAATTTCGCGTTTTTAAATATATTTCTTTGTTTAATCGTTTTTCTATTGTTATTTTGCAATTCTACGGTTAATAATCTATTATTTTACTCAATGATGATAATTTTTAACAATGTAATCTTTAAAAAGAATACGAGATACATCAGCGCCACCAAACATCATGTGAGCATATACAGAACTAAAATATGAATAATTTAAAAAAAAAAAAAAAAAAAACCTTAATCTAAAAATTAAATATGCTTCCTCTACCTATGAGTTCCTATGAACTCATTTCTAAGAATTTCTCAGATTATCATATTTTTCAATCTTAGAGATATGCAAACGACACTAAATATTCCAGGAATTGCAAAAAGTATAACTATATATATAGTCTAGTATGCAAAAACAAACAAAAAATACAAGTAAAATGATTTCCATACTCCTCGTAACGGCAATTGCAGCAATTAAATCTTGTTCGTCCGGCCTAGGATTGGCTTCGAGTTGTGCGGAACTCCTTCTGCAAGGAAAAACTCAATCTGGAATTTACACCATCTATCCGCGATCATGGTACAAACCGATTCCTTTCCAGGTGCGTTGCGACATGGAAACCGAAAGAGGCGGCTGGACGGTAACGAACAACAAGTCAAGGTATTTCCAAATTTCCAAATTTTAAAATTTCTCTTTTATATTTCAGTTATTCCAAAGAAGGGATGACTACGAAATGCACGAAAACTTCTCCCGGAATTGGCACGATTACAAAATGGGATTTGGGGACTTGAACAAGGAATTTTGGTTGGGGAACGAGCGGATATACATTCTTACCAATCAAGATCACGCGATATTGCGCATTGACTTGGAGGATTTTGAAGGGAACAAGAGATGGGCCGCTTATTCGAAATTTCAGATATTAAACGAGAGAAATAACTATAAACTCATCATCGATGGCTATAGTGGAGATGCTGGTTAGTCTACAGTTTACAAAAACCAATTTAAACAGGGGGGTTAAACAGAATTCCTGTTTAAATGATTTACGATGTCAAAAGTTTTATTACTGAGAATCTAAGTCGTAAAAACTATCGACGAGAGCGCACGCGTGAATTCGTTGAATTTGAATTTCTGGTCGAATCTCATTGGTTGGCGCGCCTATTGTTATGATTATTTAGCACCATGAAAAATATCGAAAACTATTTTTGTGTTTTGTGTAACAATTGGCCGTCAGAGCGAGCCACCCCACCCCATTCAAAAATGGCAATGGCGCAATGGGGATTTATTTACATTTTGTTATTTGTTATATTTGTTGTTGTTGTATTTGTTTGTTTGTTTATTTTTTTTACTTTTTCTGGATTTTTTTAGTTTTTCTCGTTAGATTCTCTTCCCGAATACTACTCGCGCTAGTGATTGTCGAAACAGCTTGCAAACATTTATTTTTTTTACTCATTGGTAAAACCACTCGTGCATCTAATAATTGCGACCAGAATAAACCACTCGTGCCTTGAGAGCACTCGTGATTTATTCAGGTCGCAATTTTTGATGCATTAGTGATTTTTACAGAGTAAAAAATTCATTGTTACAAGCTTATTTTGACAATCACACTAGCGCTTGTGATATTACAATGAGAATTCAACTTGTGTTTAAACCGACCAATCACACACACGGCCGTCGATTTGAAATTAGCCAATCACTCATTTTTTTGACAGGAAAAATCACGAGTGGGCGAAGCCCACAAGTGATTTTTGCCTGGCAAAAAAATTCGTGGTTCAAAAAATTTTCGACAATAATTCTACCACATGTGGTATTACCTCTGAGAATCTAACTCGTAAAAACTATTGACAAGAGCGTATTCGCAGATTTGTTAAATTCGAATGTCTGGTCGAATCTTATTGATTGGCGCGCCTATTGTTTTGATTATTTAGCACCATGAAAATATCCGAAAATAAATTTGTTTTATTCACTTCTGTAACAACTAGCCGTCAGAGCGAGCCACTCCACCCCAATCCCAAAATGGCAATGGCGCGATGTTTCACGGGATTCCACAAGATTCCACGAGATTCTATGAGATTCCGCAAGATTTCACAAGATTTCACAAAATTTTACGAGATTTTGCGAGATTTCACAAGATTCCGCGAGATTTTATGGGATTCTACAGGATTTACATTCGCTCGAGTATTTTGTTAAAATCCCGTAAAATCTCACGGAATCTCGTAAAATCTTGTGGAATCCTGTGAAATCTCGCAAAATCCCATAAAATCTCGTGAAATCTTGTAAAATCCTTTGACAAATATAGATATAGATTTGTTGTTGTTGTAGTTTTTCTCGTTAGATTCTCTTCCCGAATACCACTCGCGCTAGTGATTGTCGAAACAGCTTGCAACCATTCATTTTTTTACTCATTGGTAAAACCACTCGTGCATCTAAAAATTGTGACCAGAATAAACCACTCGTGCCCTGCGGGCACTCCTGATTTATTCAGGTTGCAATTTTTGATGCACTCGTGATTTCTACCAAGTAAAAAAATTCATTGTTACAAGCTTATTTCGACAATCACACTAGCGCTTGTGGTATTACAACTGAATAATTTTTGCAATTTCTTAAAATGGGCAAAATTATTTTTATTTAATATTTAAAGTTTCACGAAGACATTTAAAAAAATCATTTTGTATCCCGAACAGCTTATTCGAGCTTGGTGAGGGACATTATTGGCCACTATTGGTATGGCGCTGTTTCTGACTGACGCTGTTATTATTTTAATTCTTCTAGTTGACTGAGTCGAAAGCTTTTTGTAGTCTGCATGCCATCGTTAACAAACTAAACGTTTGTAAAATATTTAAAAAAAATATTTACATTTGGGTTTTTGTACTGTTGCGCGTATTTTTTAGCTACGAAACAATGATTTTCCGGCTCAGCTCAACTAGAGGATTAAAATAAGATACTACAATATGTACTTTCAGTAAAATGCAAAAAAGTTTACTTCTCAGTTTCGTACACTAATTGTTGGATAGAGTTTAGAGTAAGTTTATTTCAATCATTTTAGGTGATGGTTTGAAACATTCAACCAGTGGGCTATTCACAACATATGACAAAAATGATGTTAACAGGTGTTCAGAGCTTTACAAAGGAGGTTGGTGGTATATGAATTGCCACGAAGCTAATCTCAACGGATTATATCTCAAAGGAAAACACACGAGCCATGCTGATGGTGTTGATTGGCAACCTTGGCTCGGTTATAAGTATTCTCTTAAAATAACTGAAATGAAAATTCGTCCGACTAATTTCTTGCAAAATGACGCAGATAATTTGAAATAATAATAATTGATGAACAATAAATGATTGTTGTCGCCATTTTGATGTTGTGCCATTTGCTGATGAAATCATGTGACCCCGTTTTAGAATACAATAGGTGCATTCAGAAACTAAAACATTTTCTCTACAACAGTAGAGTCGCGCCCCAATAAAAATCGCGCTAACAATGGCGCCGCTCTAAAAATAAAGCTCTGGCTTGAGCATTTTCATTAAGGCCACAAAAAGCCACTTCTTCCTTCCAAACAAAGATGGAAGCCAACAGGAGAAGAAAAAGGCTTCTTTTACTGAAGAAGAAAAAACAAGTAGTAGAGAGATAAAAATAAAAATGTGTCAATCGGTGAAAATCTGGTAAAAATACAAAAATCGCTAAGCAATTTTCAGAGCAAAGCTAGAATAGACAGAAGCGTGCGAGAAAAAGAATCGCGCCAACAATCGCGCTCTAGCTTGCATGAAAATGAAGAAAGGTTCGATTTTTGTCGCGCAATTGTTGAAAAATGAGCGCGAGAAATGCCATTTCTCGCGCTTATTTTTCAATAATTGCACGACAAAAAATCGCACGCTTGTCCATTTTCATACAAGTTAGACTTGCAAAGGCGCGCGATTGTTGGCGCGATTCGGTTTCTCGCGAGCTTCTGTCAAGTCTAGCTTTGCTCTCAAAATCGCGCCTAAAATCGCGCCATGTGACAATCTGAACCAACAGTTTTGGCATTTGAACAGGCGCCACTCACAATTGCAAATGGCGCTGATTTTTTTTCCTCCACTTGAATTTTTAATCTTGATTAATCAATGCCATCCACATCCAGAAAAGCCAAAAAATAATAAATTCAGCAATATTTGATGCTAAACATTTTACACTAATCTATATTTCATGAAATGTCAACTGATTTTTACAAAATTTTTGAAAGCGAGAAGTGGCTCTTTTAGCTCTAATGAAAATGCTCAAGCCAGAGCTTGATTTTTAGAGCGGTGCGATTGTTGGCGCAATTTTTTTGTGGCGCGAGAAATTCTCTCGCAAATGAAAATGCACCTTTAGATGCTGTGCAGACGAGTGCGCAATTGTAAGACAACTCGTGAAACGCTGGAATTGTATCGTTTCCTAAAACGTGCTTGCATGTGCGTTTCTTGGCTTAAACCTAAACGTTTCCGGAAATGACGACAGATTTCAGAAAACGAAACGAGGGAAACGATTGAAACGTGAAAATGTTTTGGTTCCTGAATGCACCTATTGTTGCTTCTTATTTTTATCACAATCTCACATAAAAGTGATAACAGGGCAGCCTATTAATTGGAGGGAGGCAAACCGATAGAAATAACATCACATAATAATCCAGATAATCCAGCAAGTTTTCCATTATCAATAAATTACAAGACGTATTCATATAAGATAAGAAAGTAAAGCAGATCAAAGTCAACATTCTTCTTCTTCACAACAGTTGAAATAATGAGTTTCAACTCGACTCGTAATGTTCTATTATTTCTTGCATGTATCATTCTCATACTTGTAGTAGAGAAATGCAGTGCACCAAACTGTTTGATGCCTTCCAGTTGTGCAGAACTGTTTTTGCAAGGTAAAAGTATATTACTGAACATCAAAGTCAAGTTTTATTTGTTTTTCTTTTAACCTTATGACACCTAAGCTATGTTAGAATTGTAAAATTCAAATTTTTTTAGCCATAAATTAATTACTTATTAATAAATGAAAAATCATACCCCTTAGATTTCCAGCAAACGGTAAAATTTGGCTACACTGTATTTTGAGTTAAGCGCTTCTTCTTAGCGTCACCAACACTACAGTTTAAAGAAGAATAACTATTTACCAGAAAGAAATATACATTTCAAAAAAAGTAATAATGAAGCTATGTAATGGTTGTCAACAATCAAAATTTTCAAAAAATCATTACGACCAGAATTCTTGATGAATTAAGCCATACATCCTGGATGTGTTAGAGGTATGTACGCAGTTAAACATCTTGGAGTATCATTGGATTTGGAATAAAATTCTGGTCACAATAATTTTTTGAAAATTTTGATTGTTGACAACCATTACTTAGCTCCATTATGACTTTTTTTGAGCGCTTCGCAGACCCATACATCCAATTTAGAAAAGTTGCCCGAGAAATTAAACATCCTAGATGAGTTTAATTTTTAATTTTATCTTCAACAGTTCTCGAGATATTGTCGAAATTGCAAAAACCTGATTTCGGTGGTTTTTAATTTTTTTCTCAGTAACTACGTAATCAATCTTGAAAAATTTTACACGAAATGATAGCTCTATCATTTCTATAAATACTCTTAAAATCATTTGTCTGTCAGTATTACAGGCTTTTAAGAAATTTCCATTTTTCTGACTTTTTTTCAACATTTCATAAACTTATGAAATTGAGTAGTAGTTTCTGTTAAGCTAAGCTAACTCAAATGTTGTTGTCTAGGCTCTGTAGCGCGAACGTGGTATAATGTTTGTAACCTATTGTCGGGAATCAATGCAGATCCTGACTTTTGGGTACATGAAAGTAAAACTTACTGCAGGAAACACCGAGTCTACACAATTTACACAATCCATCCACGAGCATGGTACAGTGCGTACCCGTTCAACGTTTACTGCGATATGGAAACTGAAGGTGGCGGATGGACAGTAAGAATTTGTTGTATTTTATATTCCCCAAAATGATGGCTACTCCATAAAACTTTCAGATGCTACAACGACGAAATGATTTTTTCCGCGAGAAAACTTCTTCCGGGATTGGCAAGATTATAAACAAGGGTTTGGCGATTTGAATAAAGAATTTTGGTTAGGTATTTCACTTAGAATTGTACATAGATTCCAGTTTTTAGCCTTCTATTGTGTTGTAGGAAATGAATACCTATACATTTTAACCAATCAAGATCATGTGACTCTTCGAGTGGATTTAGAGGATTTTGATGGAAACACGAAGCATGCACTATACAAACAATTTCAAGTATCGGATGAAAGAAATAGTTACCGATTATCTATCGCGGGATATCATGGAAATGCCGGTAAAAAGAAAACAAAAAACAGGACACAGTTGGTATTCTCCATGTTAAATGCATAGCGTTTACGTCCCAACTGGCAACAATTGCATATCCACGTTCTACAGTCGCCATCCAATATCTTGATGCTAAAATTGAACTGCACATCGCCATCTGCACACAACATTCACACCTAAAGGTGCATTTTCATTTGCGAGAAATGCCATTTCTCGCGCCTAATTTTCAATAATCGCGCGACAAAAATCGCACGCTTGTCCATTTTCATGCAAGCTAGACTTGCAAAGGCGCGCAATTGTTGGCGCGATTCTGTTTCTCGCGAGCTTCTGTCAAGTCTAGCTTTGCTCACAAAATCGCGCCTAAAATCGTGCCATGTGTCAATCTGAACCAACAGTTTTGGCATTTGAACAGGCTCCACCCACATTTGCAAATGGCGCTGATTTTTTTTCCTCCACTTGAATTTTTAATCTTGATTAATCAATGCCATTCACATCCAGAAAAGCCAAAAAATAATAAATTCAGCAATATTTGATGCTTAACATTTCACACTAATGTATATTTCATGAAATGTCAACTGATTTTTACAAAATTTTTGAAAGCAAGAAGTGGCTCTTTTAGCTCTAATGAAAATGCTCAAGCTAGAGCTTGATTTTTAGAGCGATGCGATTGTTGGCGCAGCGATTTTTTTGTGGCGCGAGAAATTCTCTCGCAAATGAAAATGCACCTTTACGTGAATCCTGATGCGCAAAACATAGTCCCTGCTCGTTGTTGTAAATAAGGCCATACAGTATTGTAATTATTTTATTTTTTTAAACTAGTTGCTCACCCCGTCCTTGGACGAATGTCCCGCATATTTATCACAATTTTGGATAGTGTAATAAGCGATTTTCTACCAAACAAATAATGCTCTTCAAGATTTCAATTGGATTTTTTTCCTCTATCCTTATTAGCCAATGACCTTGAAAGACATTTCCAAGGTCAATTTTTGGGCATTTTTGGAGAGCCTAGGTAATGAATTTGTATAACTCAATTTGTTTTATTCCTGTATCTCAAATACTTTTGGATATATTTGACCGATAACATTCAAATAGGACATCCTGTGTACAATGAGGAATGCACAACCAGTCAACTACACAAACTTCATTGAAAGCCCAGACCTCATTGCAATGACTCAGCCATTGCAATGTGTGGTGTGGCAGCGTTATTATAACGGGGGAGCGTAACTCACAACTCTGGCCTTTTATACTTGTTAGGATTATTAGTTGACTTTAAGTTCATTGGCACCGACAGCATGATCGCCGATGTCTTCAATAAGTGACTCAGCGGTGAAAAACACAAGCAGTTCAACCAGCAAATGGGCTTACAAGTTACTTCCCTCATAATAATTTTAAGTGTTATTGTTTTCCTCTTTTTCCAACATCAAATTGTTTTTTTGGAAGGGTAGTAACATACCAAACAGTAAGCAGGTTCGAAAATGATTTTGCACTGAACGACCAGTGCAACTGATAGTGTAAATGTCAAGTTGCACGACTGACTTTTCGAGTTAAAATGTTGCATGCGCATTTACACTGGAATTTACACACAATTCACACAAACATGGCTGCTGTAATAAATAAACAAGCTGTACTTGAGCGAGGGAGCAGATTTTTCTTAGCAAGCACATCATTGTTGCCTGCTTTCTTTTTACAACAAAAGTAATATTAGATAGTAACAATTCTGAGAATCATACACGTTGTTACTACCTACATTTGAAGCGAAGAATCAAGATGGCGGCAAATAGAACTCTTTAAACGTCAAATTCCGTTGCACGTCCATTTGCACGACGAAAATGGCCCGTTTCCGTTTAACACGATTGAACGACCTTTACACGAATTAATATTAATTCGTATAAACAACGTGGAAATTAAAATTTAAACGAGTGTAAACGTGGTTAACACGTTTAAATGACTTTTCGAACCCGGCTACTGAGAGTGTTGAAGTGACCGTGGCATGTCACTACTAGGTAAAGATAAAAACAGGTAGTAATTAATTTATTCAGTTTTTAGAGTTTACAGTTCTTGGACAATGCCGCCTAGTGACATGCCAAGCACATTTCAACAATATTAGTGTATAACAATAATTGTTTTTGTGTTTGTATTGTCCAATTTACAACTATGACAGTGGACTATATTTTGATGTAACATACATCAGCATTCGCGATTGTTGTGAGCAGTTCAATTTTAGCATCAAGATATTGGGCGGTGACTGTAGATTTGATGATTCTCAAAAATTTCTGAAAAACTATATAAGGGTTTTAAAACATGCTCGATAAGATGGACCAATAAAAAAATTGATGTTGTAAACTCCTTAAACTTTAAAGCGTCACCGATTTCCCTTTTGTTTAACATTTTCACTCTGTTGCAGGTGATGGTTTCACGAAAACTCAAATTTCACATAACCAACCGTTCGTCACTAAGGACAGAAATGATGCTCACAATTGTGCCATGACTTTCAAAGGCGGTTGGTGGTACGCGAAATGCCACGCTGCAAATCTTAACGGACTTTATCGAAGAGGAAATCATTCTTCCTACGCTGATGGAGTTAACTGGGGACATTGGTTGGGAAATCATTACTCCCTCAAAGCGACTCAGATGAAAATCCGTCCAACTAATTTCGGTCCAAATTCTCATATTCATTTCGAATAAAAAAAAATAATAATAAAATAATTATCATAATCTGGATTAGAATAGAGGATTAGTCGGATCGGGTAAAAGGCCACCGCCGTGTAATTTCCCATCAATTTAGTGAATAAAAATTGCAAATTTAATTTTTCCGATGGCGGCAACTGTTTTTGATTTCACGTTCGATTGAAGGGAAATTCGACCAAAGAGATTTAATGAAGCAAAAAAAAGAAAAAAATCCCGTTTTCAGTTTGAGAGGGCAATTAAAATTTACACAAATTTGTTGCAAGTGTTTCTCTTGGTAATATCAGCATCTGGTAAGAGAAAAATTAAAATATACAACAACAGACTAAAAAAGTAAATTATATTGAAAAAAAGTAAATTATATTGAAAAAAAGTAAATTATATTGAAAAAAAGTAAATTATATTGAAAAAAAGTAAATTATATTGAAAAAAAGTAAATTATATTGAAAAAAAGTAAATTATATTGAAAAAAAGTAAATTATATTGAAAAAAAGTAAATTATATTGAAAAAAAGTAAATTATAATGAAAAAAAATCGATTATATTGAAAAAAATCGATTATATTGAAAGAAAAATCGATTATATTGATAAAAATCTAATAAACCTCTTTTTTTTGGACCAGTTACCACCGTTGACGCTCTGGTGTTACCAAAAGAATTTGTGTTTTTAATCTTATTGCACCAATCAATTTTACCTGTATTGCTATCACAGTCAGTACCAACATAATTAATACGGCGGACCCGTCGTTTCACTCTTGAACTAACCTTCGAACGTTCAACTTTTCTTTCTAAATCCTTCCCCTATCGCGTTTGTCCCACGTGGAACGACCTCCCGTATGAAGTTCGCTCCGTCATTTTTAATTGCCCAAATGCTGCATGTAAAAACCACTGTAAACACTTGTCACGGCTCATATACAACTTTGTATATGAGCCGTGACAAGTGTTAAACATACAACAGTCTTCCTGTCTCTTCTTTCCAATGTAACTTCTCTTACTTGAGCACAATAAAACTATAATAATAACTCCTAAACAAACCAAAAATTCCCACATACAACCAATTAACTATGAGATCAATATTGAAATACTAATGACGTTACTATATAGAAATACTAGAATTAGTCAAGTTCCTCTTTAAATTCAGCCTTAAAACCTCTCATTCACATATTTAAAAAAAAAAAAAAACTACAGCACTTAAGCCATTTAAGTGAAAAATCGTCATCTCTTTCGCTTCGGTAATTAGCAGCCAATTAAAATCCTATTTCAAAACGTGATAACTGATATAGGAAGTATGTTTTAAAAAAAGCTCAGTTCATTTTCATAATTTACCCTCATTAGTTAGACGTGCGAAGCTGAGAAGCACTAAAGTAGTCATCTGCTTATCGATTGTACACCTAGACTAAACTCGTGTTTGTTCTGGCGCTTGTTAGCTATCTAATTGACAGACTGGACAAAACTACCATGCTGACATGAAAATGGAGTTACATCTGCTCTTGACGTAAAGGCTGACAATTAGAAACATACACGTTACACTGACAGCTGGGTCGAATGACATACAAAACTTCGCTCGTGTTTAATGTGTATATCATATCGGATCCTCGCTGTGTATACAGAAAATTAGGTGATTTTTCGAAGCTCGGTCAAAAGACGCCGATTAACCTTCTAACACCCGCGCTACGGTCCCGGCCCTCATACCTGTATGTAGGTTTTTTTTAAATTATTTTTTTTTTACTTTTTCAAATTTATCTGAAAATCTCAAGATTATGATGACACATGTTTCAGAATTTTCAGAATTTTTTTGCAACAAATTAATTAGTAATTTGAAATGCATAAAAGTTGCCCCTTAGATGTCCAGCAATTGATAAAAGTTGTTTTCACAGCATTTTGTAAAAATCGCTTCTGTTAAGCGCCACCTATACTGTAATTATGCCGATTTTGCCATAATTAGTAGCCATGGGTTGTTATTCCAGAAAAATTAATCAAAAATTTGCCAGGAAAAATAGAGAAAAATAGGATTGTGCGCAAGTGCAGATGGATTTTTTTACAAGCGACAATACCTAGTGGCAAAAATTGAAAGGTGGGACTCAAGTCCCATTGCTGGGTGTTAGCATGGTTTTTTTTTCGCCGGGTATCAGAAGGTTAATGAGTTGCGCAGCGCAGTGTAGCAACGATACGCGTGAGAACACTCACCCACTTCTGTTTGTTAATTGTTCCCACAATTTTTAGGAGATTTAATGGAATTTCATGTGATTTGATGTGATTTAAACGAGATTTCACGAGATTAAATAATTTTTTCTAGAATATACATTGTTTTAATTTTAAAAATTTATGTGTACACACACACACACACACACACACACACACACACACACACACACACACACACACACACACACACACACACACACACACACACACACACACACACACACACACACACACACACGGGACTTCTAGTCCCATATAATAATTTGCCAGCCGGCCTGTGAAGCCTTGGGTATTAAATTTTATCCACGGTAGATGGCAGTAGATGGTTTTGGAGATTAGTATCACGATATTATGGGCCGTTTTTTTCCTGTTGTTAGAAAGGCTTTTCCGGCTTGTCAACAAATAAATGATGTTACTTATGGCTTGTCCAATTAAATACTATTAAATTAGTACTTTAAAGAAAAACCTAATCTAAGTGACGTCATAACAAGAGATGCAAATTTTTAGCAGCTGCCGCCGCCTCCTAGCGTCAAAATTTTAATTGTTAAATATTTTTTTCAAGGAAAATTTAAATTCTCAGATTTTTTTGTTAAAAAATAAAGTTTTGGAGTTTTTCTTTTTTTGGCTGGTCATTGTTTTGGAAGGCCAATAGGATTCCATTATATAATTAGAAAATTTGATCCTCCAATTTCTAGCTTATTACCATTCTGGTCATGTCTAGGGGAAGGAGAGAAAAGGGTAAATCTCCAGGGCTCCAATTAAAGTGTTAGTAAAATCTTGCATTGGCCCCACCCCTTTGAAAAATGTGTAATATGCAAATTCACCAATTTCTCACCACTCTTTCGTACCAATTGCACCCTTCAGTTCGTGACTATGCAACACAATTATCCTCAAAGGGTTGACTGATGGTCTCCTCCCACACTGCATGCCCCTCATTAACTCGGATCAAGCAACGACTCAATGAAAAATCACTCTCAGGGGACCTTCCAGTCAAAAAAAAGAAGAAAAAACAGTTGTCTTGGGATTTGACCCTTCCACCAACTCACATTAACACATGAATGAATGAAAAAGCAAAAATTATGCTGAATTGACTGAATTCCCCCCACCCCCTCCCCAAAGAATTGCTAGTCCCTCCACAACATCTGTACAAAAATTTGAAATAAGTTGTTAATTTGCCTAACTATCAACACATAGGAGTTCATAATGCAGGGAGCTCCCAATAAATGGGACACCAGTCTTTTGACCCAGTCCAGAATAATATTCTTTTCGTACCGTATTCCATCGGAAAGAACGGCATGCCGGATAATAGTAAATCCAACCAGGGTGCCGGAAAATTCGAATTTTCCGGCATGCCGGATAAAGTGGGTATTACGTTTTACAGCAGTACTTCGATTTTTACGGCATTCCGTAAAAATGACCAGATGTCGGATTTTCAAAATCCGATCCAACTCGGTTTTTCCGGCATGCCGTTCTTTCCGAGGGAATACAGTATTTATGCTCTGGAAATGGGACAGGTTTGTAGAATGGACAGTACCGTATTCCCTCGGAAAGAACGGCATGCCAGATAATGACGAATCAGACCGGATAATTCAAATTTTCCGGCATTTTGTCCATTTGATTATTAATTAACCAGTTGTCTACTTGTCAAAAACTGGTCACTCGTAATTACCGGCATACCGTTGTTTCCGAAGGAATACGTTAGATACTTTTTTATGAACCAGAGAGCAAAAACAACACTTACGAAGACAGCTAATCCGATAACGAAAAAAAAACCACACAACCCATGCTGATGGATTCCTATTAGGGACTTGGCTACATTATACCGTACTTACCCGAAAACAACGACAAAGGGATTGGGCCAGATTCACTAGAAAGTTTGTTAAGCACGAGAACTCCAGAAATGGGGTCGGGCTAATCGTCAGGCGTTTGCGTCAGGTGTCAGGCGTCAGGCGTCCAGGTTAGGTTAGGTTAGGTTAGGTAGGTTAGGTTAGTTTAGGTTAGGTTAACCTAACCTAACCTAACCTAAACTAATGCCTAACCACGACGACTAACCCCTCCTGGACGCCTGACGCCTGATGCAAACGCCTGACGATTAGTCCGACCCCAGAAATGGCTCAAGCTTAAAGGTCAAATGCAATCTAAAATTTATTTTAATATGTGAAAGAGTGTTAACAATAACACGTATTTCATTTTTTAAATATTTTATTATTGAATATTTATTATTTTATAAACAAAACAATGTCTAGTTGGCTCGCCTCGTTTGTCACGCAATGCATCACAGTCGAGCAAAGATTGAATGACGTCACCAGTTCTGATTGTTAACAAAATAACCATCTGAGCATGCGCATAATAAGCGCATGCTCAGAGAGTTGAAATTTGACCAAACCTGAGAACTAGTTCTGGATCATTTTAATTTTAGGATTGGAAACGTCAGTTAACCATAATGCTTTGCATTGTGGAGAAGGAATATTGGAATTGTTATATGTATAATAATAATAAAAATGCAACAATAAAATATTTAAAAAAATAAAATATATGTTATTGTTAACACTCTTTCACACATTAAAATTAAATTTTAGACTGCACTTGACCTTTAAGAAAAATTTAAGTAAATACGGGTATTACCCAAATCAGCCGTCTACTGGTAATAACTACTACCATATTACCCCGGAAACAGCAAACAGCGGCATGCCGGATAATCCGAGTCCGACCAGATTTCAGAAATTGACTGTCTGGTACTTTTTCCGGCTTGCCGGAAATTTCCGAACCCTCCGGAAATTCCTAATGATTTTTTTTAACTCTTGTTGACCATTCAAAAAAGTCAAAAAAACCATTCAAAGTTCATCAACTATTAAATTTGAAAATATTTCCAGTGACTGTACCAACAAAGCCCCCTCCGAACAAAACTTTCGAATGTCACTGACCCCTTCTCATTTCCAAATGGATAAGTTTGTGGTCGCATCTATTGAGAAGCACCATGAATAGAATGGAGTGGGGGGATGAAAATCCAATTTATTTCATCCAAAATCAAAGTGTTGGTCACTCGAGTTGTACATAAATCACAACACCTTTGTATACACTCGTTTTATCGCTTCGGCCAAGCCCAGTTTTATATTTTTTTATTTTATTTATTTATTTATTTATTTTTTTTTTTTGTGCCGCTTGCGAGATATTTATTACCTTAACAAATGTCGCTTCCAACAACAGTCGATAAGGAAAGCCCTCCCATTCGATGTCGGGCAAAATCGATAGGTGTAATTAATTTCAACTCAATTGAACATGGTGGCCGAATACGTGTCAGTCATGACTCACAATATGCTGATGGACCATGCAAATCTGTCTGTCACCAGTCACAAAGAGTCAGAACGTGACTTTATAACTACTTTAATGGTCCATTGTGACTAGTGAATTGTGGATGATGTATGGTTGGTATTGTGGAATTTATAAGTAATAAATAATGTGTCTTGTTAATTAGATGTTCGGTTCAGTGTGTTGTAGGTTTGTGCGTGAGTTTAGTTTGATGGAAAAGTGAAAAACAGAATTTTATATGTAAAAGGAAAAAAATGAAGTTTTCATTTATGGAAATGGAAAAACAAAATTTTTCATTTTTGGAAAGATCAAAAACAGAATTTCTAATTTCTGAAAACATCAAAAACCGAATTTATAATTTCCGAAAACTACAAAAACCGAATATTTCATTTCCGGAAACGTGAAAAACAACATTTTTCATTTCTGAAAACATGAAAACCAAATTTTTCATTTCTGAAGACATCAAAAACCGAATTTTTCATTTCTAAAGACATCAAAAACCGAATTTTTCATTTCCGGAAACGTGAAAAACACCATTTTTCATTTCTGAAATCACATTTACAGAAGATCACAAAACATTTTCAAATTCTGAAAACAAAATAAAATTTTTCATTTCTTAAACAAAAAAAAAAAATTAACCATTTCCAAAATAATCGAAAAACCAATTATCCATTTTCCACACATAACATTCTTTAAACACATAGAAATTTAATATTCATATATGATATATTTTTAAAAAAAATTAATAAATAATAAAAAACTGATAACACTGTTTGCTCCGAATGCTAAACACCTATTGTATCCACCAGTAAACAAACTTTGACCCCTTTTCTATCCTATCACACCCAACAATCTCATTCCAACTGCACTTGCACCACTTAAAATTCTGTCCAACTCTCTATATTACACTGATAAGAAATTTCAATTGCCAAGCTCATGCACATTGCAACCCGTTCATTTCACATTTCACATTTCACATTTCACATTTCTCGCTTTCCATCCTCACAAAATATCACAAAATCCCTCCAATCCAAGACCAAAAAAGTGCATTAACGTGATTCCAACCTTCCCTCGCGACCCCAACTCTCTCCAGTTGATGCCAATCAATCAATTTAGTCGATCGAACCAAGTCCTTTCATCCTGGTCCATTAAGACGCCAGCAAACAACGTGTGATAATCTTTCGGAGCATTAAGGAAAAGTCGTGATGACATGGTGGCTGCTACTCACGACCATCCCCATTATTCTCAGCTTCTCTAATGACAATCCCACACAGCTAAATCCATTTCTTGCGCTATTAATATCTGTTGGTGTGGATTTACACGGAATTTATTTCAGAAGCTGCAGCTTACACGTTTATATCGAACTAGCGGAACCCGTAAAAATAACGGTTATTTTTCAGTCGCCCTTGTGAACCATTAGACAGTTTGCGATTTCTCGTACGAAATTTTTATTATTACGAGATTTTATTAAAAATCTCGTGATTTCATTTTTCGTTCCAACACTCTCGGACGAGATTTTTGAAAAATCTCGTTTCAAATTGTCGTGTATACGACTTCACTTGCGCATGCGCACTGCCTACAATCACAACGATTGTCGTGAAATTCTGCCGCCATTTTCCCTCCGCTTCGGCTGTAATTTTGGCAAAGTTGTGTCGATTACACTATCTCGGGTTAGTTTTTTAATCAGTCAAACACCTTGCACAAACCACAAGCCCAATACTTAGGCTTAATTTGTGTAAGGTGTCTTGTTTTGCTAAAAATTGCTGCTGCCGATTTAAATGTCGTATGTAATGTGTTTCGTGACCAACCGCAAACACCGATACGACATTTTATTAACGAGATTTTTTTAAAAAATTTGTTTTTTAAATCTCGTTTTCGGTCTCGTACGAGAAATCGCAAACTGTCTATTAAATGCGTTTGCGAGTTTCAGTATCATCTTGCTTCGCTTCGTGGGATTAGTCCACTCAGTACAATAAGGTTTGTGACGTCGGTTTATCAACTGCACAGCCAAACCCCGTTGTAATAACACTACCACACCACACATTGCAATGATTGAGTCGTAACAATAAGGTTCGAATGTTGTTCCATTGGAATTGTTGCTGCAATTATGTCATATTGTATGTGGCGCCCTCTAGTGGTGCCAGGGCCAAAGCGCCATATGCGTTACCTACAGAGTACAGACGTACGACGGTAATTACCGTATTCCTTCGAAATGAACGGCATGCCGGATAATAGTAAATCCAACCAGGATAAAATGGAAACTTTTTTCCTATGAGTGTTCTATCGACATAAATCATCAAAACAAAGATTACTACCGTTTCTTATAGGACTTAGAATTGGAATTGAAAAATTGCAGTGCGCCAATTGTCATTAGCGGACTAATAGAAATGTTGTTAGGGGCTAGGGAGGGAGAAAGAGTGTAATTTTGATGAATGTTCATCGTAACCGGAGTAGAAAGTGATGTAGAGGTGCAGGTGGACTGCAATAATGAAATTGTGTCATTTCTCCCCTGATGCACATTTGAGGGGACCACGTGCGAACGCATGGCATGGGGAAAGGAGGTGTTAGAGATTAAAATCAAGAGGGAGGAGAGAAATTCACGCTAACAGCTGTCATTCAGACAAGATACTTGCCAGATGTCTCTTAACTTGACAGCATTCATCTTGGCTAACAAAATTTCAATACATTGCAATTTGTTATTTGGTTCTAGGGAGGTCACAGCGCAACAAACAATGTATCCAGATTTTATTTTTTACAAAATTCTATTTTTTTCCGGTCATGTGAGAAAATTTTTTTTGTTTGGTAAATGGAAATTGATTATTTGATTAGAATAGTACTGATATTTGGCAATAGATGGCTGCATGCAGTATTGACATTGAAGATGCCTATTAATGGTGCCATCTGCTGCCAGAATTTTGAATCGATTAATTTATTATCAGATATTTTACGGAAGGCATTCAAAGTTAAAACCATAATTCTTAATCTGGCATAATCCTGACTTATTAACAAGCCAGATAAGTCATTGAGATTGTGAACGCTCCTTTTTAAAATGTAAAAGCAGATAAATTGTCCATTCCATCATGGCTAATATATTCCATGAGAATCCAGTTAGAAAATAGTAAAATTTGTGATAAATAATGAAAAATTATTGTGACGGACCATCAGCGAACATTTTGGCCGACGTACGCGACCACGATTTTCGGTGACGTCCACCAAGCTGTTTGTCATTATTTTTTGCTATTTTCATGCTGATTTCTCGTGGAATCGATAGGACGGTGTTAAACAACATTCCCACTTAAAAAATTTGCAGGTTTTATTTGCTAAAACCTCAGTTTGTAGTCGAGAAACACCATGCTGGATCCAAAATGGCTGCTACTGAATGACTTATAGATAAGTCATGCCACAATCCACAATCAATAGGTGCGTTCAATTGCAATTTGCTTTCACTGATTTCCCCGCTATCAAATCGGAAATTGACGCACCTGATGTCATAAAAATGAAAATCGGTTTTTATGACGTCAGGTGCATCAATTTCCGGTTTGATAGCTGGGAAATCGGCGGTAGCGAGGAAACCGGCAAAAGCAAATTACAATTGAACGCACCGCACCTAGTAACTTTTCAAAAAGCCGTTTATCACAGTTGACTTATCTGTTTAGTGATGCAATTTAAGTCACTTCCGGTTTGCCATAAGTCATGTCAGACATGACTTACGTATAAGTCATATAAGTCATTTGACTTTGAGCGCACCTATCGTCCAATGACACTTTCTGATTTTTTTTTGGGTGTTCGAAGTGGTCAATGCCAATTCTATTGACCAACACAGGCGCATGCCAAAAAAAAAGAAGAAATACCGCAAAAGTAATTTACCAAGAATGTTTTCATTAATCAAGAACGACAAGTCAGAAGTTCGAAAGTAAATCTAATCATAAAATGACAATTTCCTCTCTCTCACTCACAAAAGCACACCATTGTGCACCGCTCTAGAAATTATGCAAGCTGTGAAGTCTCTCGCATTAATTGAATTTCACTTTCCATCACATTAAATTCAATTATCCACAAATCAATTCCTAATCACACTTAATGATTAAATTAATAATTACATCATTTCTTTTAAAAATTTCACCAATCAACAACCATTGATAAAAATGTTAATCAAACATTTTTAGAAAATCATTTTTCATCTTCCATGACCCTTCTGAATGAGTGGTGTACAATTTAAAAATCGTCTTATGGGCTATAAATTAATAAGAGAAATACACCCCAGCTCCTATGAGGGGTATTAAACTTAGGCTTCTAATGGGAACAAGGTGGGTTCCAGGATAGGGGAAAGGTAATATATGAGTGTGTTAGACCCATTTCTACTCTGTAGATGAAGGGAATTTATAGAGGCCTAATGCCTAAGTAAATATCAGTCTAACACAATTAATGTTTGCCACATCCAGACTGATGTATTTAATGGTCCTTCGGTTGTATAAATTTACTTTTATTTTGGCTAACTGTCAAATTTAATTATTTATTTTTATGTTCAAATTTCCATTTTTATTTCGTGCTTTTCATTACATCCGTTCAAAAGTGTTTCGGTAAGCAGCTTTTATCACTTTGCTGATTCCAGGAGGAGGAAATGACGTGATATTGGCAAGAAGTCAACGTCGTAAAAAACAGTTGTCAGTGCCAGCTTTGAGAAATATGGCGTCCCATGCCATCTCATCAAGAATCATCCAAAGATGGAGAGGTGGGAATATTTTTTGAATATTCTTTAAAGACATTTTGAAAAATTTGAAAAACTTATTTTTTTACGAAAGAATATATTTGGTCAAACAGTTATGACTGGACTCCGGATTTTATGCGAAAATAAAATTCGTTTTAAGCTGGGTTCTCACTTGCGATTTTTCCGCTTTATCGCGCGAATTCCGCGCGGAAAAGTAACGTCAAAATTGCGCTATTTTTAAAATTGAAATTTTTTTTAGGTTTTTCTCTGTTTTTGCTGCATGTGGAAACCTAGAAAACATTTTAATTTTACAAATAGCGCAATTTTGAGGCAAAATAAGTTTTAAAAAACCGCAAAACACAATAAAATCGCGCGATTTTACCGCCAGTGAGAATCTAGCATCATGCGGATAAAATATGGACCAAAAATTCCAATATATGCAATAAAAAACCGCAAAATATTGTCACGGGCCAAATTACCTTTGATGCGTTTTCCTACGTTTTGTTCAATAAATGTCGGCAAAACTTTTAATTTCAACCAAAGCAACCTAAAAATTAATTGTATAAACCAGACTGTGGCACGCCGGGACTCCGCCGTTGTTCTTGACGCATTACAGAGCCACATTCGACCAGGGGCTCTCCCACTCTTTCAGTGTTACGCGTCTTTCAAACGCAGGATAACATCTCTTTTGTAAAACAGTTGTTATGTATGACATGCAAAATTAAATCTAAAAATTTTTGAGATTGGTGAATTTTAATCACGAAATGGTTAATTTAACCCTCAGAGTCAGAAGCCTATTGTATGCGACAATTGACACAGGCAATAGTTCTGAATACAAATTTTTTTCAAAAAATTTTTCAAAAAATCTGAAATTTTCTGGAGCTGTTCAAAAAGTGGTTTTACATACACTCAATTTATTTGGTAATTTTCAGACTTATAAAAATAAAGTTATTGTAAAGAGAAAATATGAGCCCCTTAAAATCTCAGCTTAAAACGTTTGCTGTTTTCACTGCATTTTTTCTCTTTAGCGAGAGCGCTTTAAAAATACAACTATATGCAAAGTAGAGAATAAACAAAGCAGTCGGAACATGTTCAGTTCACATTTCATATCAATTGCAATTAATTGCACTAATTGGAATTAAAATTAAGTTAATATACAAAATTATTATAAATAAATGATTAAACACGTTGCATGCTGTTCAAATGATCACATTTTGACCGAGTGTCTTGATTTTTACAATCGGTGACACCTAGCGTCAGTTGGTGAAACCATGGTAACAGCACTAAAGCGCTTCAACCCAGAGTATATAAAACATGGCAATTGGCATCACTAATAGGTCTTTGCGTTGACCCAAAATGTTAGGCATCTGAGGGTTAATAAAATTCTCAAATTTGCCGTTACAAAAGTGTAAAATCGAATAAAATTTCATCACAAAATTTGATAAAATAGATGCGTACAAGGTACATTTCCGGCAGAAAAGTACATCATTTATGCATATTTTCAAAAAAATAAAATAATATGCATTTATGCATTTATCCGGGCTCTATAGTTATGACATAAATCTAGTTGCACTGCAGTGAAGCCAGACTGCAAGCCCATTTAATCTCCAATTTTACTTTACCTCAATTGCTTCTTTCATTATGGTCACTCCCAAATACCGCATTACATCTGCAAATGCTTCCACTTGTTGTTTCTGCTCGCATTTGATTTACCACTAATGAAAAACATTTTTATTTACAGTTGCAGCATGTGCTCGGAATCAAATTAATCAATCGATTCGTGGTACCCAAACCCAACTAGAAAAAAAAAAAAATTTTTCTTCTTTTTTGGATTGGAAACAAAGACAGAAAAAAAAAACACATTCTTAATCTAAAATTGAACAATTTGCTCTCCAAGCCGCACATAAATCTGTCTTCTGCGCACAGTAATAATTTATGTCACGCCATTCGATGAGTAAAGAAAGTTGGCTTTGCTTCTTTGCAGCTATAATCTTCATATGGAACTGCTACACAGCTATCAACACGGGTGTCCATTCAGCCGGCTGATTTCAGTTAAAAATTTACAGAGCGTGCATTCATTCAAATCGCCCTGTGATCTTTAATTCGACAATCGGCGCGTCCATGCGACACAATTAGAAAGGCGAACAGCTGTTACATCAGACTAGACCATGTCTGGATTAGCAACACCAGCACGCCCCGCAGCTTACAATGAGCAGATTTCACTTTTTCTGTGAATAAAGTTATATTTACTGATAAAAAAACAACAACAATATTTCGATGTACTTAACTATACACTGCAAATCTAACCTCTATCCAACAATTCGTGCACGAAACTGAAAAGTGAACTTTTTTTTACATTCTACCGAAAGTATATATTGTGGTATCTTATTTTGATCCTCTCGTCGAGCCGAGTCGAAAAATCATTGTTTCGTAGCCAAAAAATGTGCGCAACAATACAAAAAGCCAAATGGAAATTATTTTTTAAAATATTTTACGAGCGTTTTTGTTTGTTAACAATGGCATGCACATTTTTAGACTACGAAACAATGATTTTTCGACTTGATTCAACTAGAGGATTAAAATAAGATACCACAATATGTACTTTCAGTACAATGCTTAGGTCATTAAGCAATGGGAGTTTCGTGCACAAATTGTTAAATTGTTAAATTGTTAAAACTCCATTGTTAATGACCTATGCATTGTACTGAAAGTACATATTGTGGTATCTTATTTTAATCCTCTAGTTGAGCTGAGTCGAAAAATCATTGTTTCGTAGTCCAAAAATGTGCGTGCCATTGTTAACAAACGAAAAACGCTCGTAAAATATTTTAAAAAAATTATTTACATTTGGGTTTTTGTATTGTTGCGCACATTTTTTGGCTACGAAACAATGATTTTTCGACTTAGCTCGACTAGAGGATTAAAATAAGATATCACAATATATACTTTCGATACAATGCAAAAAAGTTCACTTTTCAGTTTCGTGCACGAATTGTTGAATAGAGATTAAAAATAGCTAAAAGAAGCCATCTTGCGGCTGATTCATGACTTAATCAAAAAGAAAATTAATGTTTCCTTTTTTTTTCTTCCAAACTTGTCACTGTTTTAACCATCTGCTTTGATAAATTGCTGGTTTCACCGCAAAAATGAAATCTGATCACGATTTCCTAATGTGTCACTCAAACTGTAACCGCATCATTAGTCCCTGTTATTAGACAATGCTAACCCCCTCCCAAAAAAAAATTAAAAAGATGAGATAAATATTGTTAAATTGTGGGAAATTGAATTGAAACAATCGTTGCATTGTTTTGTAGTCATTTCTTGTGTAAATAGAGTTATTATTCACTGCACACACATTTCTCGCGCTGTGAAGTGATTAAAGCGTTGCACTGGCGCAGTCGCTGGAGAATTATACAACTAATTACCATTGTAATCTTCACCCCTTTGCTGAATATGTCTCCAGAATCATCAGAATAAATTAAACGGTAAATGTATCTCACCCCTTTCCCCAGATGGAAATTAAGGGAATCCTTCCTTTCCCTTGGTACAATTAAAAAATGAATAAAAGCAAACGGTGGAGGAATTATAATAATGCATAGGTCACGCAGGTGGCGCCAAGTACTAGTGAGCTGATGTGTGATCGAGGATTGCAATTATATTTTTTCAGAGATTTCATTATTTAATTTTCGTTTTTTTCTTAAGAAATTTTCATTTTTCTTAAGAAATTTCATTTTCTCTATAAATTTTCATTTTTTCTATAAAATTTTCATTTTCTCTATAAAATTTTCATTTTCCCTATGAAATTTTCATTTTCCCTATGAAATTTTCATTTTCCCTATGAAATTTTCATTTTCCCTATGAAATTTTCATTTTCCCTATGAAATTTTCATTTTCCCTATGAAATTTTCATTTTCCCTATAAAATTTTTCATTTTTTCCTTTATTTCTTATGAAATTATCACCAATTACCACTTTTCCTACAAAATTACCACTTTTCCTACAAAATTACCACTTTTCCTACAAAATTACCACTTTTCCTACCAACTTTAACATTTCTTTCATAGAGAATCTAACTCGTAAAAACTATCGACGAGAGCATACGCGCGGATTCGTTGAATTTGAATTTCTGGTCGAATTTCATTGGTCGGCGCGCCTATTGTTTTGATTACTTAGCACCATGATGAATATCCAAAAATGAATTTATGTTTTATCCACTTCTGTAACAATTAGCCGTCAGAGCGAGCCACTGCACCTCAATCCCAAAAATGGCAATGATGTTTCACGGGATTTTACAGGATTCCACGAGATTCCACGAGATTTCGCGAGATTTCACGAGATTTACATTCGCTTGGGTATTTCGTTAAAATCTCGTGAATCCCGTAAAATCTCGTGAAATCTCGCGAAATCTTATGGAATCCCAGCTGAAATTCCGTGCAATATGACAGACAAACTTTGAGAAATCTCGTGGAATCTCGCGAAATCTAAGTGTGTTCATTGAGAAGTCACTTTTCCATAAGGCAGACCAGGAGAAGTGACTTTTCGTTTTCAGGATTGAACGCACCTACTCTTTCACGCATTAAAATTAAATTTTAGATTGCACTTGACCTTTAATAACAAAACGCTTCTACACATTGCATTCACCCACAAAAAAAAACATCTAGAGCAAACAACACACATACACATGTTATTATTCGATTAAACCAACCCCCATTGTCTTCGCCCTAGCACACAAACACAATGACTTGCACCTTCTATCCCATGATGTCACAATTTTGACATCATGACAAAAACAAAAAAAATCAACAACAATATATCAGATAAAACACAAGCCATGACTCACCCTAAAATTAAACAAAAAACAATTTTCCATTTTCCAGGACCTCCCATGCACACTAATTAGTAATTAGTCCAGTTATCAAATGAGACAACTAAAGAAATTAAAATGTCAACAAACCCCCTCTCATGGCGTCGCGTGAGTGCCAGAACTCCACTCTCTTCCGTAATTGTAAACCCGAAATAGAAAACAATAGGCAATTACCACTCGAAACAACCCATGCGATATTAAATACTTATTAGAGTGCACGACACACGTCCCAAAAGAAATCAAACAGGCCCCTCCCCCTCCCTTTTTATAACAATGGGTTTAGATACGCGATATCGGCCGGTTTAAAAGGATCAAAGGTGGACAGTTCAAGATAAGGGTCATTTTACAATAGTGCATTCAATTCCAAAGGGATACACTGTTTATCTTGATTCTTTTGATTCTCGCTAGGCGGAAATGACGATTTTTACGTCATTCTCCAACAATCAGTTTACCCATAAACCATTTTTACATAAACCACGTTGAGGGTTGTTTATGCTGCTGAAATCTTGTTTATGGCAGCATTTTTGGCAGCCATTTTAGATTCGAGATTGATCGAGGTGGCACTCGATCGACTTTATTAAGAGATTTCGGTGCTTTTTTATATATTTTATACTACATTACAACACTTTTAGTATACTTTAATGTATACTTCTATTTTATAGTAACTTAAAATGTCAACTGAAAGGAGAAAACTACAACAATCCGGACATGGATTTTGAATTAAGAACTAGTTCCGATCAAGAATATTCCTAGAATGATCCTAGAATATTTAAGTTTGCAACTGCGCATGCACAGACTGAAACTTAATAACACGTTCAATGCTCAAAGCAGATTAAACTGATTCTCTATAATCAGATTTAATTCTGCTTTTATAATCACTTTGGAATTGAACGCACCTAATGTATTTTAGTCACAACTCGTAGAAAAATCAATTTAAATGTGTCCAATTCGTGTTTAGACTGAGGTTCCGTGAGTTGTACGTCTTGGATTCAAGGATATTTGAATTTATTCAACATTGACCCCAATGGTCAATGTTCATGTTGTTGAAATAAAATTATTTTTTTTTTTTTTTTTATTTGAAAAAGTAAGTCACATTGATCAGTTGTCCAGTTTGTCAGCACGTGGTCAGTGATAGTCAAAAAGGTCAGTGCAAGAGGGGATGTCTGTCTTGGGTTGAGGACGTGGTCGATTGGGTTCTGGTTATTGCCAAGCCAACAAACCACTTCCGTGTCAAGATGGGTTGAGATGTGACCTCCTTTTCTTAGATGGAGAAGTTAGAAGTCCAATAAAGGACAGAAAGAAAAAAAGAAAATCCGAATGCAGATTAGCAAATATTTCGAAATTTGCTTTCTCAACTTTATCATCGAGGCTTTACGGATCTCGCCTCGATTATTCGACGACGTCACTGACTTACTACGTACGCTCATCAATCACAAAGACATTAGGTTCATTCAATCCTGAAAAGGATAAGTCACTTCTCTTTATCGGCCTTATGGAAAAGTCACTTCGCAATAAACACATTTTAAAGTTGTTCGTGCGCGCACAGCTTTGTTTGCTCGTACCAAAATGGCTACCGATTTGTGTTTGATCGAACAAAAAGAATTTACTAAGCTAATCTTTTCGGTTGACTAAGTAAGGAAATTCCGAAAGCATTAGGTGCTTTCAATTTCATTTATCAATATTAACTTAGTTGACTTAACTGCCAAGTTGACTCATCACGGTAGCTATGACATTTTGGACATCATAGTTACAGCAAATGATATGCTTAATGCTTAGTTCCCACTTGGCAGAAATTCTCTGCTTTAGACAATTTTGAGTGTAGAAAGTAGCAGTGTTTACAAATTGCCTTTCTTAGCTGGCATCCATTTTTAAATTCTACTTTTCTGCACTTTTTTGCCCACTTTTCAGTCCCCAGGCAGTGTTGCCAACTCTAAAATCTGGATTCTGCTTTGGTAACCTCTGAATTCCGCTAAAATCCGCTGACTCTAAAAGTTGAAAATCCGCTAAAATTTCGCCAATTTTTTGCAGAAAAAACTAAAAAAAAAACCAAAAAAAATTAAAATAAATTTTTTAATTGGAGTTTTTTAATGGAGATTTTCCGCAGTCCGCTGCCTTGTTTTTTTCCCCCGCTGGCGGTCTCAAAAATCCACCAAATCTAGCGAGAAATCCGCTAAGTTGGCAACACTGTCCCCAGGTGGGAACTAACGACAGAAAAACACACTTTTCTGCACAGCAGAAAATTTTCTCAAGAGTTTCTGCC
>JH432195.1:191088-207870 GCA_000239455.1 Strigamia maritima
AAAAAAAAAAAAAAAAAAAAAAATATTTATGAGTTTAGTAACCCAAAAGAACAAACCAACCAATATTTTCCTTCCATTAACAACTTCCTGTTTCAGGAAAGAAATAAAAATATAAAAAAATGACCAACTTCTGGTTTGTTTGCAGCCAAAAAACACATCCATCAAATTTAGGACATCAATTATTTAATAGAACATCACATTTCACATCAATTCAGGAACACCCTGGTGGTACAAACACGAATTAGCAATAAAAGTTGAAAACAAAAATGTCAAACAGCGATTTGGTTTGCTCACGGTCAACGATTGCAATAATAAGACCGAGTAACGGAAATTAAGGGGTGGAATAACGGATGCGATAACTGTGTCCCTTAGTCTATCTGCTTGCTTGGTTCTTCTGAAAACTATCCCCCTGTTCCAAGAACTTGGTGTAACTTGCCAATGACAACTGTAGTAAATTTATCCCTTTTTATATCTTAGACATTAGTCATTTTATTTTAGTTTTTGGGTTGGGGTAAATTTTTTTTTTTTTNTTTTTTTTTGTTTTTTTTTAGGTTTATAATATCAAGCAATGTCTAAAAAACAGTAAGTAAATTTTAATTTTTTAAAATTTATTTCATTTTCATTTTATTTTTGATTTTTTCAATTGAGTGTCAATTGTCCCATAAGATAGACTTTTGGAGGTTAATATGAGAATTTTTCTCATTTTTTTACTGGAATTGTGATTTTAACCCTCAGACGCCTAACATTTTGGGTCAACGCAAAGACCTATTAGTGGTGTCAATTTGGCATGTTTTATATACTCCGAGTTGAAGCGCTTTAGTGCTGTTACCATGGTTACCATGGTTTTACCAACTGACGCTAGGTGTCACCGATTGTAAAAATCAAGACACTCGGTCAAAATGTGATCATTTGAACAGCATGCAAAGTGTTTAATTATTTATTTATTTATAATAATTGTGTATATTAACTTAATTTTAATTCCAATTAGTGCAATTAATTGCAATTGATATGAAATGTGAGCTGAACATGTGCCGACTGCTTTGTTTATTCTCTACTTTACATATAGGTGGCGTTGTATTTTAAAAGCGCTCTCACTAAAGAGAAAAAATGCAGTGAAAACAGCGAACGTTTTAAGCTGAGATTTTAAGGGGCTCATATTTTCTCTTTTCAATAACTTTTTTATATAAGTCTGAAAATTACCAAATAAATTGAGTGTATGTAAAACCACTTTTGGAACAGCTCCAGAAAATTTCCGATTTTTTGAAAATTTTTTTTGTATTCAGAACTATTGCCCGTGTCAATTGTCCCATAAGATAGGCTTCTGAGGGTTAAAGTCACCTAAAGACTTCCAAGTATATTATGATTTCAATTTCCAATACACTTGTATATATGTATATGTATAAATATGAAAAATTGTTGTTTTATTATCAAAGAGCAATTCTGGCACCACATTAGTTTATTAGGTTGATATGAGACAGGAGACAGCTATCCAATTATCCATAGGTCAGTGGATTTACTCGTGACAGATTCTCATGACAAGAGAGACTTATCCACTAATGGTTCGTTGGTTCCCGTCACGAAACGCTAAATAAACGTTATTAATCTCGTGACTAGCGACCTCCACCACCTAACATGATTAATCCGCGATGATATAACTGCTAAAGTGTCAATTATTCACATCATTTTGTCAATGAAAACATTTGAAAAACTGAAAAGTTTCGATTTCCTCAAATCGAAATGTATGGAAAACTCGAGGAGACAAAAGGGGATTGATGCGGTGATGCGTCATTCAGGAAACCTGTCAATCATGTCACACAAAGTATGGGGGGAAAAGCATTCTTTCCACACCTGTCAATCACGAATTCCACTTTGCTCGTGGCAGTTACTTCCCTTCTTCCTGCGGTCACAACTTGAGTCATAATCAACTGGTTAGAGAAGAAATGATGAAAAATTGAAAATGGAAAATGGAAAATGGAAAATGTTTTATTTATTATTTTCTAATATGTATGAGAAGGAAAAGTTAAAGTGGCATTGTTTAAAGAGAAAAATCAATTGGGAACAAGCTGCTCCCTCTTTCTTCTCTCTCTCTGGCGGTTAACAAAGGGCAATGTAACACACGTGCAGTGTTTTTCCATCTCGTTCTCCACTGTATAAAGCACTCATTCAATGACCATGGGCTATCAGCTTCTTCCTTTACGACCACTGAGAAAATTCACCAATGCACTTTTCCGCTCATGGCGGCCGTTCGAGACCCAACATGAACTTCCGTTGCCTTCCCGTTCCCCGGTATACTATAAGAGCAACTTTAATAAAACGATCAAAGATGTAATTAGTCGTTAGAGACTTTGCGATTTCTCGTAAGAAAAATTACAAAATTAAAAAAAAAACGTACTGTCTAATTCCCCGAACGGCTCGTAGCTATAATTTCTATTTCCAGTCCTATGTTTACCTGGTAAGGTGAGATCAGCCCGTCGCAGGCGTTAGGCTAGGTCATGAGAAAGGTGAACTGGAATTTGAAATTCGTTCGAGGAAATAGCCTTGGCGAAAAAAACAAAACTAAATATTTTTAATTATTTCTTAATTTCGTAATTTGAATTTCGTACAACAGGTTGCGATTTGGCACGAAACGTATTATATACGACGTTTAATCGGCGGCAGCAATTTTTAGCAAAACCAGGCATCTTATCACAAATTAAGCCAAAGAATTGGGCTTGTAGTTTGTGCAAGGTGTTTGTCTGATTAAAAAATAAACCTGAGATAATGAAATCGACAGAAATTTGAAATTTGCCAAAACTGCAGCTTAAGCCCTGGATGGGCAACCTATGACACGATTGTGTTCAGCTCTTTTCTTGAATAGGAAAATTATTTTTGGCTTATCTTATGAAGCTGAAATTTTCTGACTTTGTTCAAATACTAATAAACTTTATATTAAAAAAAATTTGAAGTATTTGCTTTGATATTTATTGAAATAATTAATCGGCAAATTTTGGCCCCTTAAAACTCCAGCAGAAAAAAAAAGCCGGCTTCACTGCAAATTGACTAAAGCGCTTCTGTTTAGGGTTACTAGCGGACGATCACATTGAAAAAAGATTGTGAAGCAGGAAAGCCAAGTAAAGATGCACCCACTTTTTTTAAAAAAAATAAAACTTTAAAATTACCAATAAAAGATTAAAGAACAGTTCACAACAAAACAATTCATAACAAAACAAAAATAAAATTAATAAAAATTTGCCAGAAAAAATAGGATTGTGCGCATGTGCAGTGGCCGTTTTTGGAAAAAACTAGCGCCAACAGTGGCAGTTTTTTCAACCAAATGCAACGGCGCTTTAACTACTTGACCCGAAATATGAACATGATCGTGTCTATGGGTTATCCACTAACGTTATTTTTAAAACTTGCCTATCTGAGAGTTGAGCAATGGGAAAATGTCAGCAAAATTTGAGACAATTGTTGTGATTGCATGCAGTGCGCATGCGCAAATCAAGTTGTATTAGGTGGTTTGCGCACGCCATGTAAAATAATAATTACGAGACGCAATAATTAAAAATAAAATCAAAATTCTCATAATTTATGAAATCTCATCATTTAATTACGAGTTTTTTCGTCGTTGTGTTTGCGCCACAATTAAATAAATAAACGACAATAAAGAAAATTCAAGTTAATGTTAGGATAGTGTTTTGAGCTGATTCTTATTGTTCCAAACTGCTTGGAACATTGAATCTTGGCTAAATAGTTTAAATTGTAAAATATAATGACAAACCAATCTGACGGACGTCGGCGAACATCGTGGCCGACGTAGGTGCGTGGGTTCTGTGGGTGCTGCCCTTTCTGCAGCTCCCCTTTAATTCCTCCCTTTCCAGCTTGACAAAGAAATTCCTTTTCTACAAGGTTGGGTATTAAATGTCATTGGCTGAGAAATGTATTGTATCGAAAGAATATGTATGGTTATCTGGTGTTTCCTGGAAAAACTGTTAGTTGGCCATTGGGTGTGAAAGATGGTTTTTTTGTATGATGTCATTTAATCTCAGAACGTTTATTCGTTACTATATAGTTACAGTGCTATAGTTATCATTAAAATACGATATGCTGAGCGCAATCCATGTGGCAAAGTATTAAACTGCAGGATTTATGATGTCACAAGTACACCATCAGAGTGCCAAATAAGCATCCCCGGATGGGCAAAAATAAATTGTTGCCGCAATTGTTGAAAAATTACTCGTACAATAAGCCGCGGCTGTTGAAAACCACTCGATACAATGGGAACCCCTTGACCACAAGCTCAGATCCCTTCCAACACCCGCCTACGACCTCGCTCTAAGCATAGCAGAAGTGGGTGCCAAATGTGGTTGCTCCAACCCGAAAAATGCAGATTTCCATAGGGATAAACAAACAGACTTTCATTTTTATATCTTAGATATTGAATGTATACAAAACACAAACAGAAAAATACACCGAAAACACCACAGGCGCACTGAACGCAACGACAGGCAGAAAAGAGACACGTAAGGTAAAGTGTATGGTTTTGAGGAGATGAGTGATTACTTGTCCATTGTGTTACTGATCTGACCGCTTTGACGTTCGGTTTACTTGGCAGCCTCTGCAGTTGTGCTGCTTTTGTCATCATCATCAGCATCAGCATCAGCATGATATAATTTGCTGATGGTGTCCGAAGCCTTTAGCAATATTTGTAACCGACAGCAGATGGCGCATCGTTTTTTAACAGCATTTAACGGGATTGGCTGGGTGATTGGGTGACGGTAGAAATAATAATCTCGGACGTCGTCGCCAAAATATAACTCGTATTTAATGGGATTTCACACAGGATCCCACAGAATTGGTGACACGGGATTGGTGATTCGGTCTATATTTAACAGAATGGGATTTGAACAAAATCCACAAGAAATTTTGATAATTTAATAGAATTTTTTCTCAATTTTACTCATTTTCTTGCAATGTGTACTCATTTTTCCCTCAATTTTACACATTTTTTCTCAATTTTACACATTTTCCCTCAAATTTCTCCACATTTCACTCATTAATACTCTCTTTTATACACTTGATACTCATTTTTTCCTCTTTTACACATTTGCTAGTCATTTTTTCTTTTTTTACACATTTGCTACCTACATTTGCTACTTGTTTTTCTTCTTTTTTTTTTTTTTTACACTATTTCTCTAGTTTTTGTTTTTTTCTTTTTTTATTTTTTTTTACACATTTTCATTTTCCTATATTTTTACACATTTGCTACTCATTTTTTCCTCTTTTACACATTTCTTTTTGCGACATTAGGGAGTTTGTGGAAGGGCCATTAAACGTTATAATTATGAGTTATGAGCTCATAACTATAATTTTTTGCGCTATTTTATAAAATAATAATGCAGCCAATCAGTGACTAAACCTTATAACTAGCTCCGCCCACAATGCAAATAGTGCCCATTTTGCTGATTCAACTCGATTTGTAATCTTCAATTATAAACACCATTCACATCCAGAATAGCTAAATAATAATTTATTTAGCAACATTTTATGCTGAATATTTAAATAAACAGCATTTTTTGGGAGTTGACAACCAATTCCACAATATATATAAAAATATATATATATGTATATAAATAATAGCTATATAAATAGCTATTTAAACCTATACAATATATATATATATATATATATATATATAGCTCATAACTCGTAACTAATAATTATAACTTTTAATGGCCCTTCTGCAACTGCCTAGTATTTGCCAGATCAACAAAGCTTCCTTTCATAAAACTTAAACAAATATTCTGAAACATTTTTTACGAAGATGGTATGACCCTAGACTATTTTAAGTAGTTTCTAAAGAAATCAATACAACAAAATAAAAGACAAAATGCTATATTTCTGTGGTTTTAAAGTTTTTAATTATAACTATTAATTAATACTCAAATATTCATAATTAATCGTGTTATAGACACTGACGATCTGGCTTTTCCCAAAGTGTTATTACACTTTATAACGCGGGGCAAAGAGATAAATCAATCATGCACGTAGAATTTCTTGTACTAGAAAACCTTCACTTGTCACAGGGACAAGAAAGCATAAAAAGATAAACTACTTGCAAACACTGAATTGGAACTTTTGTAGAGTAAATAACACAACAAGGAATTTCTCAAATCATAACATTTATTCGATTATTGCAAAATACAATGATCCGATCCAATATATCGAGATATAACAAAGAACATAATAAAACAGAGGAAAATACTTAAAATATATCGGAACAACATTTAATCTAATGACCAGGAAACCGGGTCTAACCTATTCCGCGGATCCCTAATCCGCGGATGCAAAAAAATTAATTTTTTTGTCCCTAATACGCGGAGTAACTAATCCGCGGAAAATAATTTAATTTACTAAAAATGAAAAATAAAAATATCCCTAATCCGCGGATGAATTTATTTATTAATTAATTAAAATAATTTATCCAAAATAATCCCTGATCCGCGGATCCCTATTCCGCGGATCCCTAATTAGCGGATTCCGCGGTTCCTATTCTGCGGATCCTTAATCCGCATACACGACGTTACGTACGGTATGTTTGTGCATATCCGCGGAACCCGGGTTTACAACAACAAGAGGTAAAACAAACAAATCCGATCATTATACTCGATCATCGCACATTTTGTTTATTCCCCCGATTTCGAATTTCGTATTCATCCGCACTCATCGCGCACCGAATTTGGTACTCAAAGGATTAAAAATCAGGTGTCAATTGACTTTTTGGTCAAAAAGGCAGAAAAGATAACTTTGAACTTGACGAATTTGTGCACAACAATTGAGTGTGACGAACGAACTAATTATCAAGGGCAGACAGGTGAGTTACCTGTTGTTACCTGTTGTTGAAAAGTTCGGGGAAAAATGGGAAAAAATGGTCAAGTTTTGATGCTTGCATTTATCCAGCCATGACATGGTCTCAGGCTGATGTCAGGTAGTGCCTAGGAAGTTTCTGCCCCGCGTTCTGTCCGTCAAAATGTGGAAAACAATGGGATGGAAGGTAGAAATGAGTTGAAAACTGGGTCGTTTTGCACGTTTTTCAATGTGTTTTTGAGCTGCACCTTGTTATAACGAGGTCCATTTGTCTCTCTGCCCCTCCTGTAAATGACCCGAACGCTAGTGACGTGGACAGGAAGGCTAAACAGCAGAAATGAATACAACTTTGGTTATGCCTCGATTGGAAAACTCAAATTCCAACCCAAAAAAAAGCTATAAATCTGATAAAAACAGAAAAATAACGTAAAAATAACATTAAAATAACGTTAAAAAATACATTTAAAACATAGAATCATCTAGATTTATTTTTTTATTAGTTAATTAGTGGATATTTAAAATATAAATTAAATATTTATTTTCCGCGGATTAGGCATTAATTAATTAATTTTTAAATTTAAATTATAAATTAAATATTTAATTTAATAATTTAAATTAAATTCCAATCCGCAGATTGGGGACCCCGCGGGTTAGACATAATTTACATTTTATTTTTTTTCGCGGATTAGGGATCCGCGGAATAGGCACCGCCGATTAGGGATCCGCGGATTAGGGACCCGCGGATTAGGAAGCCGGGGATTAGGGATCCGCGGAATAGGTTAGACCGCCAGGAAACTGGTTTAAAACTAGCGAAACTTTAATTAATATACAGAGGCTTATTTAAATAATAATTATATTACGAATTTTCTGGTGTTTCCTGGTACTTCTTGTTGGATATCTTGATTTTCCCGTTGAGCCAAAACCTTGGTCACATGTGTAGCGCTCGTCAGAATCCTCTAATATGTTGCGGCCAGACAGTAGGCTGTCTCCAGTTGATGACAACAATGTTAGTCAATGTGAGTTAGGCTTAACTACGGGCCAACTTGACTCACACGGCACGAGCTTATTGCTCTCAGTGCCAAATCATAAACTAATCAAACTAACTTAAACTCAAATTTTAAAACAAAATGAGAAAAATAATTTAATTAAAATTATAAACTAAAAATTTACATAATGACTAACTGAACAAAAACCAAAACAAGCTACCTACTCAGCAGACATGTTTATACTCTCTAATATAATCTCTAACTCAAAAACTTGTCAATCAAAATTGCAAAAACTGATGACAGGTGACAACTCAATCAGAGTTATAAATAGAGCAAATAATAAAGAAATAAACTCTGTCATCTGCTACAAACTCAATGTAAACAAAACAAATAAATTAAATACTGCACAATATAAACAATGCCTAAATAAATATTAGAACAATGCAAAACATAAATATAAATGTGCAAACAATCAAAAACAAAATAAATTATGAAATCAACCAAATCAAAATAATTAACAAAATAAATATTTCTTCACTCGCAAAACCCACATGACCCAACACTTCTTTTGGTTCCTAATCGGGTCATAGCACTATCGAATCCTGCCAATATCGGCGTTCATCGGTCGGATGATCGTCACAAATTAGCGATACCACGTGGTATCGACTTATACCTGTATTTCGAGCATTGCGGTGAAGACTCACTCTTACTATTTCCAACTATTACATTCGAGTGAATATAATAATTGTATGCATTTAACCAAATGTACAACTATCGATAAGAAGCTAAATAAAAGTATAAATCAGCAGGTAGAAGTCGGTTATGGAATCCAAAGAGGATTCCTCAGCCGTCATGATTGAGTTATGACGGCATTAAACCGAATGCGTTGTTCTCAAGTGGCATGAAAAGTATGTGACAGTTAGTGCTCACTCCTGATACAGGTAGTGATTGTTGCTCGATACAGGTAGCGATTGCTGCTCGGTCCAAGCGAATTCGATACAATCAAGTTTTGTCCATAAGACTAGCCTACATGCAAAAGCACAATTACATTCTTGGTACATATACCTTCGGATTTTCAGGCCTGGCATACTACGGTCTTTAGGGCATTATGCATACTTTAATTTTGCGTGACAGCCTGCCGGTTCGTATTTAAAGCAAAAGGTGATAAAATGACTCTGAATGGTTACAGGCACAAGTTACACATAGACAATCATATATCTATCAATCTACAATCTATATGATTGTCTATGTGTAACTCAAGAAACCCCATGGTTTCATAGTATATAAGCTCTTGAGTTTTCCCCAATCAGGTATCAAAGATACTGATAAGCAGATTAACTGATTTGCATATCAATGAGTCATAATGAGTTGATCCAATCAAATCAATTCCCTGATTGGTATTCTGTGAACCCCATAGAATATTCTAAATATTTAAAAAGCACATTTATATTTATATTTAAAGTATTCTTATTCCTAAATAGTCTTATTTTATCCAAATAAACTCTTATAACAATATTCATTACTGTTTGGACACAATAATCACTATTATCAATGATTCGTAACTTTTCCTTAACCCTCAGAAGCCTATCCTATGGGACAATTAACACTGGCAATAGTTCTAAATACAAATTTTTTTTCAAAAAATTTTTCAAAAAAACTGAAGTTTTTTGGAGCTGTTCAAAAAGTGGTTTTACATACACTCAATTTATTTGGTAATTTTCAGACTTATAAAAAAAAAGTTATTGCAAAGAGAAAATATGAGCCCCTTAAAATCTCAGCTTAAAACATTTGCTGTTTTCACTGCATTTTTTCTCTTTAGTGAGAGCGCTTTTAAAATACAACGCCACCTATATGCAAAGTAGAGAATAAACAAAGCAGTCGGCACATATTCAGCTCACATTTCATATCAATTGCAATTAATTGCACTAATTGGAATAAAAATTAAGTTAATATACACAATTATTATAAATAAATGATTAAACACACCTTGCATGCTGTTCAAATGATCACATTTTGACCGAGTGTCTTGATTTTTACAATCGGTGACACCTAGTGTCAGTTGGTGAAACCATGGTAACCATGGTAACAGCAATAAAGCCAGAGTATATAAAACATGACAATTGGCATCACTAATAGGTCTTTGAAATGTTAGGCATCTGAGGGTTAAACAATGAATCCAAATATTCATTGTATATTTTTCTCTCATTCCACTAAACATAACGGATATATTTATTCAAATATTTTTAGTATTCAATAAAAATCTTTATTTCTATAAAAACTTGAATTCTTTATTTTAAACTTGGCACGATTTTGGCAAATCGCGCCCTCTGGTGGCAAGTTTATAATATGCTACGGCATTGAAACACTTATAACATTGGCCTTTTGGCACGCGCCTTTCTTGCAGGTTAAACCTTTACAACATGTTAACCATTTGCAAGCTTTGCCCACACCGAAGCACATGCTGGGCTCAGCTTCAGCCCTTTAAAAACAAAAAAAAATATAAATAAATACAATTGTTATTAGAGAGTTTGCAGAAAGGCCATTAACAGTTATAATTATGAGTTATAAGCTCATAATTATAATTCTGAGCCCATACTGTAACTATAATTTGACTATACTTTTTGCGCTATTTTATAAAATAGTGCAGCCAGTCAGTGAACTGAACCTCATAACTAGCTCCGCCCACAATGCAAATGGCGCCGATTTTGCTGATTCCATCTTGATTTGTAATCTTCAATTAACAACACCATCCACATCCAGAATAGCTAAATAATAATTTATTTAGCAACATTTTATGCTAAATATTCAAATAAACAGGATTTTTTTTGCAAGTTGGCAACCAATTTCACAAAATGTATTTTTTTAAAGACATTATTAGGATTTGTTATATTCATTCATGAGTACATGATTTCATAAATATAACGTGCAGTTTATAATTATAACGTTTTAAATCCTTGCCGTAAACTACACAAAATTATAATTATAATCATAATTATGAGCAAATAACTTGTAATGGCCCTTCCGCAAATTCTCGAGAAAAACATATAAACTTTACCAAACTGTGGGCATAATGGCGATGCAACCAATTACAACCAAAAGTAGAGTCACGTAGATGAGTTTCAGCATTTTTACACTTGAATTTCTCTATCTCATAGCTCGTATCAATATCTTTGAAAATTTTTTTAGAAAAGTTTTAACTTACCGGCACAAATTTATTGTGTAGTGATAATGTAGATGTCTTCCTTCTTGGGTGATTTTCATACAAGATAACCACCTCTATATATATACACTGCTTTTATTAGCTATGGTATGTTAATTATTTATTGCAAAAAAACTAATGAAATTAACTATAAAGTTGATTAATCTATTCAGTTTCATTCAAACAATAGAGTCTTAATTAACATTTTATAGTTTTTACCAATTAGCTGTTAAATTTTCAAACCAATATAAAAATAAAAATATATAATAAAAATTGTTGTTTGTTTTTCAGAGTAAAAATGAGAAAAATTATATAAAAAAAAAATTATACAAATTGTTAAGAAAATTTGTTCATTTTTGTAGATTTATTAGAATTATTGTAGAATTATTAAAATTTAAGCGATATATGGTCATTTCAAAGTTTCCAGTTGTTTATTTTAATTAGAAAATGTATTATTGAGTAAAATTAAAATTTAGTTAAGTTAACAGTTCTCCATTTCACTCAGGTTCATCAAATTTGATACAAGATGTGCTTTTATGTTTTGACACAGAACACTCAATCTTTACCCTATTATTATTAAACGCTACATGAAATTCAGAAAATCTATATTTACAAGCCGTTAGCCGTCGCTGCGCTTCTGGGTTATTTTGCGGTAGCCCTAACCGATACCCAACTCTGACTGTTCACCCCTTATCCTGGCCCTAATCCTACTGCAAATTATGCTATTATTGTAATTACTTTCTCTAGGTATAAACATCCAGGATTTAAACAGAATGTCAACCAGAATCTGAACCAAAATACTAAACACTAATAGAGAGTTTGCGCCACTGCATTAAACCTTATAGTTATGAGTTATAAACTCATAACTAGAAGGAAAACCTCATTTCTAGTGTAGTTCTTGAGTAAAAAGCAAAAATAGGACAAAATTTTCATCAAAATCAGTTTTTTTGCTCATAACTTTTTTTTGAAGAGACATTATGCTGGATTCTCACTTGCGGTAAAATCGCGCAATTTTATTGCGTTTTGCGGTTTTTTAAAACTTATTTTGCCTCGAAATTGGGATATTTTTAAAATTGAACAATTTTTCTATGTTCCCACATGCAGCAAAAACACAAAAAAACCTAGAAAAATTTTCAATTTTAAAAATGGCGCAATTTTGACAAAAGTTTTCCGCGCGAAATTCGCGCGATAAAGCGGAAATTATCGCAAGTGAGAACCCAGCTTAACTCTAATTCCTTCACGGTCGATATAAAAATAGCGGAGCCAATCCAAAGCCTTCCCGTTATAACTAGTCCTGCCCACAATTGCAAATGACGATGACAGTGCCAAATGGTCCACACCCATTTAGTCATCACCCATTTAGTCGACACCACACAATGCCCATCCGGTCGACACGCAAATGGTCGACACGCAAATGGTCGACACGCAAATGGTCGACACGCAAATGGCCGACACACGCAATTGGTCGACACATGCGACACAACCCAATTGACTGGAGAAAAAAACAATAATAAAATAATAATCGTGAATCAATAAATAAATAAATCAATAAATAAATCAAAATTATTAAATTAAAAATAAAATAAATTAAATAAGTTAAATACATTAAAAAAAAAATTTATTTTTTATTTTTTTTTAAATTTGAAAACAACACGAGAACACATTGAAAATAAAGTTGAAAATCAATGGCTTTAATGTTCTCATAACTACCGTACTTGGTGAAAAACAAACAGCCCAGACTCCATTGGAGCCTGGACCGGGACTTGAACCCAGATCCCCCAATTGCCGGTTGGGTGCTTTACCATTAAGCTACCTAGAACTCCAACAGAATCAGAGACTGAATGTTACTTCACCACTCCACTTCCTACGGGTTTTTTAAGGAAGAAGAGTGAAATACAAAATTGCCAAACACACACTACAAACCTTACGATATGTATATCGATTAATCGTCATCTGGTGGCAATTTTTGAAACTAATTTTCCATCATTTCACCTCATTTTTACCTATTTTCCCATTGTTCCATTCATTTCACCTCATTTTTACATATTTTCCCATTGTTCCATTCATTTCACCTCATTTTTACCTATTTTCTCATTGTTCCATTCACTTCACCTCATTTTTTCTTTCCTATTTTCCCATCATTTAACCGCTTATTTTCCATGAATTTTACACACTTTCTACTCATTTTTCCTCATTTTAATCAATCAAAACGATAATCGGTATAGCTATTAATGTGGTCATTAGTCAATCAATGCTTCGTTGTTGAAAAAAAATATTATCCACCATATAGATACAACGTATAATTAATTAAACAAAAATTTATAATTATTAAAAAACTAAATCGGCCCGCTCGTTTTCTCGCTCGTTTCCGTTTCCTGGAGTCCATATTCCTAGTTGTGGCGCCGAACCTATCTCCGATTCCAGGTTTTCTAGTTGCAGGAATCGGTCTCGGTTTGCAAATTAATTCGACACATGATATTAAGGTGCCCCATCCACAGCAATGTTGGTGCACAAAACAAGAACCGCCTAAATGACTGCAGTTTTGACTTGGTCGAGTGAACATAGCACTTTGAAAAAGATTTTTAAAATTAATTATAGTCAAATGTTATTAGAAAATAGATATTTACTTATCAATAGGAGTGATGACACCGAATAAAATGAAGAAAAAAGCGAAATAATTCAATTTCATTTTGTATCGTGATTATTATTATTATTATTATTATTATTATTATTATTACTGTATCATCAGCTGATATAAACTGGAATGTGAAATTGAAATAAGGAGAAATTAAAGGTAAGGATCTTAATTTATGGTGGTTTTGATGGGTTAGCAATTAAAAACCGGATTCGAATTTTGTTTCGAATAATATTGCGGAATATTATTTTGTATCAGATGGGGGTGGGTGGTCATCAGGGTGAGGGTGGGCTATTTTAGGTTTGAGGGCTGACCATCTAAGGCCACCCAGGTTAGTGGGGGTAGAATGTAAAGGTAGCTTTGGGCTAGGAGATTTTATGCTGGCTGGGGATATTTTTGGGTTTTTATGGTTATTCTGTTATTTTGTACTTTCTGTAAATAAAAGCATTCTTGTTCAAGTTTTAAGAGAGAGTAGACGTGTCGGCCAGTTTGGCCAAAGATTATTTCTTGTCTTGGATTAGTTTCAAAAGGTGTGTTTACAATATGTTGGTAAAAAATTACTTTGAATGTTCAGCTTTAATGTTCTGCTAGAATTGAATATAAGAGTGGTCTTCTTTGTACATATACTTAATGTTAAGTTATTATTATGGGCGATTAATTACCGTACTGGTAGTGTGGACGAGTTTTGAAACCGGAACTCACCAATTTCTGAATATTTTTCATGCCTCCAATTTATTTTATCTCACTTTTTCGTATTTTTACTCATTTTACCACACTTTTACAATTTTTTTTTTTACACATTTTTTTCTTAATCTTACACATTTACCCTCTTAATTTTACATTTTCCCTCAATTTTACACATTTTCCCTCGATCTTTACACATTTTCCCTCGATCTTTACACATTTTCCCTCAATCTTTACACATTTTCCCTCAATTTTACACATTTTCCCTCGATCTTTACACATTTTCCCTCAATTTTCTCTTAACTTACATTTTCCCTCAATCTTTACACATTTTCCCTCAATTCTACACATTTTCCCTGGATTTTACACATTTTCCCTAAATTTTACACATTTTCCCTGGATTTTACACATTTTCCCTGGATTTTACACATTTTCCCTGGATTTTACACATTTTCCCTCAATCTTTACACATTTTCCCTCAATCTTTACACATTTTCCCTCAATCTTTACACATTTTCCCTCAATCTTTACACATTTTTCCTCAATCTTTACACATTTTCTGTCATTAATCCTTCCTTTTATACACTTGCTACTCATTTTTTTCTCCTTTACACATTTGCTAGTCATTTTTTTTTCACACTCATCCTATATTTTCCACTTGTTTTTCTTCATTTCCTACTATTTTTTCCTCTTTACACATTTCCTACTCATTTTTTCATATTTTATTGGCGTGTATAGCCATAGTAGCCGCTTACGCCGGTAAACCCTATTCTCTCTCTCTCTTTCATGTCTTATATTTATACACATTTCCTACTCATTTTCCATATTTTCTACACACATTTGCTGCTCGTTTTTCATCTTTTTTACACATTTCCCAGCTAACACCAATGTTGCATGCAATGTTCCAAATGATACTTCTTCAACAGTGCAGCAATGTTAGAAGAAGTATCATTTGGAACATTGCAGCAACATTTGGTGTTACCTGGGTTGCTACTCATTTTTCCTATATTTTAACACATTTGCTACTCATTTTTTCCTCTTTTACACATTTCTTTTTGCCACATTGTTTTCCAGATAAACAAAGCTTCCTTTCCTAAAATTTAAACAAATATTTTGAAACATTTTTTACGAAGATGATGTGTGACCACATAGACTATTTTAAGCAGTTTCGAAAAAAATTAACACAACAAAATAAAAAACAAAATGCTATATTTCTGTGGTTTTAAAGTGTCAAACAAATGTTGCGATTTGTAGTTCATTATAACTAATTAATACCATTCATAATTAATCGTCCTTATAGACACTGCCTCTTCGGCACGTGCCATTCTTGCAGCCTAGACCTCTACAACATTTCCCCGATTGGCAAGCTTTGCCAATACCGATGCACCCGGCCCTTTAAGTAGGGTCACGTAGATGAGTTTCAGCATTTTTAGACTCGAATCACTTGTACTCAATTAAAAGATGTAACAAAACAATAGAAAAATAAAAGTTTTTAATTAGCCATGAAATCAAGAACCGATTTTTGATTGTTTTTTTTTTTTTTTTTTTTTTTTTTACGATTACAAATTACAAAAGTCTGTAATAAAATTGTAATAAAAAGGTTTAAAGTTATATTACGTCACTTTTTTTTTTAAAAAAAAATTGGAGTTTGCGCCACTGCATTAAACGTTATAGTCACGAGTTAAAACCTCATAATTTTAAGGGTTACAAAGACCAGAAAAATAGGTGCTTGCGGTAACCGGGAAAGTTATACTTACAGTTATTGGGTTGTGTAATGTTTTGTATGTCTAAAATTAATATTGATTAATTTTTAGTCTAAAATTAATTTTTTTTATCATATTTTATACTACATCCTACATGTTGGCAATGTGTAAATAGTCTTGAAAAACTGAATCTCCATTTTTTTGTTTTTTGTTTTTTTCTCTAACTTTTACTCGTTTAACATCACTTTTACATATTTCCTACTCATTTGTCCTCACTTTTTCATTTTTTACTCGCTTTTCAAATTTGTAAATTATATAATTATTTAAACAAATGTAATAAATTTTTAAATAAATAAAACATCTCTTTGATTTTCTTTTTAAACTGGTTTTACAAATTAGATAATAGATGGTTTGCGCTTTCACGAACGTAATTTTTTTAATTACGAATGTTAAATAAATACGAGATTTTAAAAATAAATCTCGTATTTAATTTAACATTCGTATTACGAATATACGAGATTTATTTTTCAATTCGTTCGTATATTAGTTGATAATACGAATGCTCTGCACATGCGCAGTGTGCACAAAACTTCGCACATGCGCATTGTTCTACAATTTGAAGCGAGCGCGGCATCCATCTTGATTTTCATCGGCTCGTTGTATTTTCGGTAGTGTTTAGTCATCCAGGTTAGTAATTTGTTTGCAAATAACTATTTTGTATACAAACAT
>JH432195.1:207890-226528 GCA_000239455.1 Strigamia maritima
TTTTGTGATTCTATTAGTTTACACTCGATTATACAATTACTAGATAGTCAAAACCGTTTAAACTATTTAGTCTTTTCAAATTGTAATCGCATTGATGCTATCGCACAGAATGCAGCAGAAGCACACATAGAAAACAAAAACTTAAATGTAAAAGTATATTGGGATTGGTAATGAGATTCTTTTCTTTTTTGCTCAGTTTCAAATGAGTTATATGCGTGTATGAAATGTATTCAGTTTTAATTTTGCTTCATTATACTAATATATAGTAATATATTTTAAAAAAAATTTCTTGGTTTGGTATTTTTTGAAATAAATAAATAAATAGATGGTTTGCGCTTTCACGAACGTAATTTTTTTAATTACGAATGTTAAATAAATACGAGATTTTAAAAATAAATCTCGTATTTAATTTAACATTCGTATTAGGAATATACGAGATTTATTTTTCAAGTCGTTCGTATATTAGTTGATAATACGAATGCTCTGCACATGCGCAGTGTGCACAAAACTTCGCACATGCGCATTGTTCTACAATTTGAAGCGAGCGCGGCATCCATCTTGATTTTCATCGGCTCGTTGTATTTTCGGTAGTGTTTAGTCATCCAGGTTAGTAATTTGTTTGCAAATAACTATTTTGTATACAAACATGCCATTTAACACACATAATTTTACACATTTTTCAACTGGAATATTACAATTTTTTTGAGCAAGCCATGTTTCTTGTTCATTTGTTTATTTCATTTCGTTGGTGTTTGATTGTTTGTGCAAGCGCAATCTGAAACAATTTTAATAATTACGAGACACGAGATAATTAATAAAAATGAATTTATTTCATATTTATTAATTATCTCGTGTCTCGTAATTAAATCTCGTTCGTGAAAGCGCAAACCGTCTAATTGCACTTTCACGAACGTAATTTTTTTAATTACAAATAGAGAGTTTGCGATTTTTCGTACGAAAAAAAAAATACGAAATCATAAAAAATTACGAAATTATAATGTGATTTCGTATTAATTTTCGTTTAATTCGAATTTCGTAACGAAATAAAAGAACTATTTCGTGGACTATTTCGTATTATTTTTTCGTAATAAAAATGTGTTGCGCATGCGCCTTTCCGCTTGCTTCGTTTGTTGTGTTCCGCCATTTTGACTCGCTCTAACCTAGGATCTAACAGCCCAAGTTAACTGATCAATTTTGATAATTAAACCGATGAGAAGGAACTTAAAATGTAAATTATTGGTTTTCAGCTACTTTACAATGGAAATCATATTTTATGACATCATCGCAAAGAACAGGCTCATTAAGGACATGAACAGTAGAGTGTCATACTTCTCCCCCTTCATTTACTTCTGTTGCTATTGATCTAAGGTAGAATACAATTGTTTAGTTCTGTGTTAGCATTGAATTAAAAAATAATTTCAGTGAAATGATTTTATCTTAAAAATACAACTTTTTTACTTTTAACTTTATCTTGTGACTGCTCCAAATACCAAATACCAAATGCATTAAACTCTTCCGAAATGTATAAGTATATGTGAGGGACAAGAGGTTAAAACACAATTCCTGATATATTTAACACAATTTACATTCTAAAGCCTAGTACACATCAGCTCATTCCGTACACGGAATGGCACAGGGAATCGAAATCTGAAAATTCCTTTTTTTGTGGTACAGATCAAAAAATTTCCTTGTGAGGAAATATTCCGTAGCTGAAAAAATCATTCTTTTCGCGCACTTGGTGCGCGGGAAACGACCTATTGTTTCCGTGCATGGAATCTTTTCAACTATCCATAATTCATGTGGTTTAAGCGACCGGTTAAAATAAAGATAACCAGATCACACCTGGTTATCTTTATTTTTAACCGGTCGCTTAAACTGCATGTTTGAACGTTGCGTCAAGTAGGGACGAATCCATATTAGCTGCTGTTGGCGGGATATATGTTCTATCCTGCCAAGAAATGAAAAGGAAAAAACGAAAAGCAAGCCCAACACATTGATTTTTGAATATATCGTCATCACCATCCTCATCCTCATTGCACATTTTCAATGGTAGCCATTTGCAAAAAACTATTTCAGACAGTCGCCATTTGTAATATGATGTCATTAAACAAACCATGTGTACCACATTATTCCCAGTCTGAATTTTCCACGTGACATTATCTATTATTTAAAATTCCGTTGATAATTGTCACATGGAAAATTCAGACTGGCTGAATATTTTGAGTCTGAATTGGTATGTGTACTAGGCTTTAGATGAAAACCAGAGAATTCGCTATTGTCAGTGATTATAGAGGGCGCTGGAAAAAAAAAAAAGACTGCCGAAGTAGGATAACCGCCACACATTTATTTTGTTGTGCGTCTTGCATACGGATTATGAAGCTTATTTAGTGGAATAACTCCATTATTTTTTCAAAAAATTAAAAATAACAGCTGATAATTTAATATTTCTAAGTATAGAAATGTTTTTAGTGAAGAAAAAGTGCATTTTTATCATTTTTGTACTTTTGACGGAGATTCAATGAATTCATGCCGTATCGAGTGAACCATCTCCCGCATGAAAAAAGCAAATCTCAGTACAAAAAAAATTATCAATTATCAATTTTTCAATAGAAAAACATAGAAAATTAACAAAAATAACGACAACACATTTATTTCTCACCTTCAGCCTAACTTAATCTCATTTTGCAACTCATGTTATCCTACTTACGATAGTTTAATAACTGCTCACTACGGTGACGCCACTCAAACTGAAAATAGCGAATATTTTGTGATTGATTTTCTTACGTCCTGAATCACCGGTTCCAATTTGTGCAATACTTTAATTTTTCTCTATCTCAAAAACTCTGGCGAGTATTTTTCATACAATATCAACTACAAACTAATTAGTATATATGGATTTAAGCAGATTGTGAATAAATAATAAATTAATGATAATAATTAAAAAAAAAAAAAAGAAAAAAAAGAACGACATTAAATATCTGTTGTTTTTTAAAGTGTCAAACAAATCTTACGATTTGCAGTTTTATTGTATTTAATTAATGAATTAATTAATACAATTCATAATAATTTCTTTTAAGCCGTTCAATTCAACCAGTGCATACACTATCTTTGCACTTGCCTCTACCACCACAACAACTGCCTTGGCCCTTTGAGCAGGTTTCGCCCTCTTTCTTGCATTTCTTTTTCGCCCTAAACAAAAAAATATAAAATATAAAAAATGCAATTTTTACATTTAAAAAAAATCAACTTACCCCATTACTGTGGGCATAAGGGTGATGCAGCCGATTATAACCAAAAGTAGAGTCAAGTAGATGAATTTCAGCATTTTTAGACTTGGATTTTTTTGTTCTGAAATTCACTAGAAGAGTATACTCATATTTATACTCAATGAAAAGTCGTTAATGCAAACAATAGGGAATTTAAAAGTTTGCAATTATTAATGGTGTTTGATTGCTTTAAAAACAAGAACCGGATTTTGGTTTAGTTTCTTTTTACGATTAATTAAAATAAAATCTGGAATAAAAATAAAGACAAAAAAAAAAAAANAAAAAAAAAAAAAAATTATGTAAATTTTTATGGTTTTTTATTTTATTTTTTTTTATTTATTTTATATATTTTTATTTCAGTAATGGAAGATTGGTAGTTGATGGTAGTACATATTTACTGAGTAGTTTGTCACAGCTATGTAATAAGAATTTTTCGGAAAAAATAAAAAATTCAAAATAAATGGAGACAAGTGATTTTTTTTTTAAATTTTTATTTTAGGTAATTCTATGACGTCACAAAACTCTAATTTTTATTTTTTTTAAATTTAATTACAAAAGTTTGTTTTTTTTTTTTTTTTTTTTTTTTTGAAAATAAAAATTTTCACTTTTTAAGTTCTGTTTCAAAAACATTTCATCACAGTCAACATTCCCACGTTTAAAAATGTGACACAAAAAATCTGATCCTACTCCGATTTACTACATAAAAACCCAATATTCTTTGAGGAAATAAAAATTGTTTAGGTTAATATTGTTTTCAAGCAAAAACACTGCCCTTTCCATTTCATCACAAACTCGGTTGCCCTTATACTCTCAGTACGATATCAGAACACAACATGCGACATGTCCAATTTTCTCTCAACTTTTCACTAATTTTCTTTATTAAATTCTTCTCAACTTTTTCAAAATCTTTCCAAACATTTTCCTCACATTTTTAGCTGGTCGCTATAAACGATTTTAGTGCTACAATAAAAACGCAGACACCACCACTCCCTGTAAAAAATGGCCACTCATAAACATGAAAGAAGTTATTATTATTATTATTATTATTATTATTATTATTATTATTATTATTATTATTATTATTATTATTGTTTGTTTATTCAACCTCAAAATTGAGTAAATTATTACATAAACTCTGCCGTGCACGAAACTGAAAAGTGAAGTTTTTTGCGTTGTACTAAAAGAAAAATCATTGTTTCGTAGCCAAAAAATGTGCGCAACAATACAAAAACACAAATGTAAATAATTTTTTAAAATATTTTACAAGCGTCTTCGTTTGTTAACAGTGGCATGCACATTTTTGGACTATGTGGCATAGATTCGCCATAATCACAATAGGTGGCGCCACTGAAAAGTGTCCGCCAGAGCGTTACGTCCACAAAACAACCACTTCCGGCCTGGACATTATATGAGTACGAACTTGCCGACAGATCCTCACCATTCCTGATCCGATTGTGAGTCCGTCCTCAACGCTATCGTTATTGTTGACGGCCACGCGCGTGTCAGCCAAAAAACACGCGGTGCAATACTGAGAAGCCTGATTAAGCTCCCCGATAATTTCGATCCGTTTCGTGCTCTCCATTTGAATTGGTTTCAGATGCCGAAAATTAATGTACGAGAATTGAATGATTGTTTGTGTTTGCCAAAATTATTTTGTTACGTTTAGTTTTGATTTAATAAAATCGAACCAAATTGTAATTGTTGTCTGTTCATTGTTTCAATCCATCGCGCACGCGAAGAACCGACAAAACTTTAATTAAATAAATAAATCCACTATACGATCAGAATTAATAATAAATATGTTTATTAAAGTCAAATTGATAATATGCCACAACTACAAACCAATGATTATTTTCGACTCGGCTCAACTAGATATACCACAATACAAGGATGCCACATTTTAACGTTACTGGTCAAATATCTCCAAAAGTATTTAAGATACAGGAATAAAACAATTTGAGTTATACAAATCCATGATGGGCTCTATCAAAAATGCCAAAAAATTGACCTTGGAAATGTTTTTCAAGGTCATTTCCATGTTATTTCAAAAACTAATAAGGATAGAGAAAAAAATCCAATTGCAATCTTAAAAAGCGTCATTTGTTTGGTCGAAAATCACTTATTATACTACCAAAAATCGTGATAAATTTGCAGGAAAATCCGTGAAAAATGACCAGTTGTCTACTTGTCAAAAATTGATCAGACTCGCCTTTACCAACGTCCTGCTGTTTCCGAGTGAATACGCTAATAAGAACACGAAGGTTATTGATTCGATAAAATAAAAGAATACATGGCTCGGGCCAGCGCCAGATGCTTGCAGTGAGTGTTGATGGAGATGAAAGGACCCCGAAAAGCAACGCGAGTAATCTCGAGAAATAAAACCAAAATTATGATAAAAATTGAAGTTTGTGGTCAATTTGCTTGGAGAAGCATCAGGTTTCATTAACTACCACAAATTAACTGAATCCTCACTCAAGAGTTTGTCGCCATCTCGTACTGTCTCCTTTAATTAATAATACAGGGCTAGCTCCTGCAACTGCAATTTGCACAAGCGGCTCACTTTGCTTAATTACATGATTAACACCAACTTTGGTTGTACATTGTTAATTACTATAAATAAAAGGGATTATATTACTTTTTTTATATTAGAGACTTTGCGATTTTTCGTACGAAAAAATTAAAATACGAAATTTTAATATGATTTCGTTTTATTAATTTCGTAACGAAATACAAAAAAGATTTCGTATATTATTTCGTAAATACGACTTAATTTGCGCATGCGCACTGAATGAAATAACAACGATATTCGTCAAATTTCGACGCCATTTTCCCTCCGCTTCAGCTGCAATTTTGGCAAATTTGTGGCGATTTTGATTATCTCAAGTTTGTTTATTAATCGGTCAAAACACCTTATACAAACCACGAGCCAAATTCTTAGGCTTAATTTGCGATAAAGTGCTTGATTATGCTAAAAATTGCTACCGCCGATTAAATGTCGTATGTAATACGTTTCGTGACAATTCGCAACCTGTTATACGAAATTCAATTACGAAATTTAAAAAAAAACGATATAATTAAAAATATTTATTTTTTTTTTCTAATTTCGTAATTTTTTGTACCAAAAATCGCAGTGTCTCTATTTATTTTTAATTTTTTTAATTTTATTTATTTATTTTTTTATTAAAATGTGTTGAGGTTTATGTGAAAAGAGTGCAAGAGGGATTTCTCTTGTTAATTCAGGTTGTCCACCGTCGACCCATCAACAAATTGGCTGGTGTCATCCACCGCTTACTGATAACGCCATCACATTTGCACTTCCTGACTTTGCCAACCCCATGTTCTGTTCTAGATGTAAGTGATTCTCATCATGACTCAGTTAAATTGGAAAAAAAAATACGATTTCAGAAAAAGATTTTTTTTTTGTAGCCAAAATTGAGGTCAAATTTGGTATTTGAAAATTTTTATTTTTATTTTGTTTATTTTTATTTTTTAAATATCAAAACGTTTTTTTTTTGGTAACCAAAATTTTAGTGAAATGATCAAAAATTCAGTTTTTGTTCAAATTTGGTATTTTGCTAATTTTTATTTTTTTATATATTTTTATTATAAAATTCCTTTTTTTTAATTATGAAATTGAAACATGTATTTTTTTTTTTTTTTTGTTAGCCCAAAATTTAGTCAAAGAACCAAAAATTCAGTTTTTGGTCAAATTTGCTAATTTTTATTTTTTATTTTTCTTATATTTTTATTATAAAATTCTATAAATTCCTTTTTTTTTTTAATTTTTATTTTTTTAATTATCAAATTGAAACATTTTTTTTTTGTAGCCCAAAATTTAGTCAAAAGATCAAAAAATTCAGTTTTTGATCAAATTTTTGCCAATTTTTATTTTTATCATTTGTTTTTAATTTTCAAAATGAAACATGTAAAATGTTTGACTGTTTTTTTAAAACAGCAGCCGAGGAGTATTTCCCCAGCAATCTTGATCGATTTTTCTTGTCGCCCTCCTGAATTGTGACTTGTCAGTCGACTAGGTTGAGAAATCTAGATATAGATTTTTCTTTTTTGACTCATGGATAAAAACAGTGGCAAATGTTCACACTCAACCCCCGTTTTGACGTCTCCATTAATATTTAATAAGTGACATTAGTGACGAAAATGTTGCGCTAAACGCAAACTCTATTTCACTATTTGTATAAATAAATAATGCATTTCAGACTCAATCGACAATACACACCGACCGAGCCTTTTACACTCATTACAAGATACTTTAAACACAAATATCAATTATTAACACCAAAAAAAAATTATTTATATATATTATTTTATATACTGCCCCTGGTGAAAAGTATGGAAGCAGGTACTTTTTTTAAAGTCAGAAAAATGAAAATTTCTTAAAAGCTGTATTACTCACAGACAAATGGTTTTAAGAGGATTTGTAGGAATGGTAGAGCTATCATTTCGTGTAAAATTTTTGAAGATTGATTAAGTAGTTACTGAGAAAAAAATGAAAAACCACCAAAATGAGGTTTTTGCAATTTTGACAATATCTCGAGAACCGTTGAAGATAAAATTAAAAATTAAACTCATCTAGGATGGTCAATTTCTAGGAAAACTTTTTTAAATTGGATGTATGGGTCTGCGAAGCCCTCAAAAAAAGTCATAATGGAGCTACATAACGTTGACAACGATCAAAATTTTTAAAAAAAATCATTGTGACCAGAATTTTATTCTAAATCCAATGATCTTTCAGGACGTTTAACTGCGTACATACCTCTAACACAATCAGGATGTACGACTTAATTCATCAAGAATTCTGATCACAATGATTTTTTGAAAATTTTGATTGTTGACAACAATTACATAGCTCCATTATGACTTTTTTTTGAGGGCTTTGCAGACCCATACATCCAATTTAGAAAAGTTGCCCGAAAATTTAAACATCCTAGATGAGTTTAATTTTTAATTTTATCTTCAACAGTTCTCGAGATATTGTCACAAAATTGCAAAAACCTCATTTTGGTGGTTTTTCATTTTTTTTCTCAGTAACTACTTAATCAATCTTGAAAAATTTTACACGAAATGATAGCTCTACCATTCCTATAAATCCTCTTAAAACCATTTGTCTGTCAGTAATACAGCTTTTAAGAAATTTCCATTTTTCTGACTTTAAAAAAGTGACTGTTTCCATACTTTTCACCAGGGGTAGTATAATGTTTAATGCAGTGGTGCAAACTCTCTATTATATAAACAATATAAAAGTTTTATATTTTTGTTTTTTTCAATTACCGTACTGGAAATGTCCATTTGACAAAATAAAATTCTAGTGTTATGGTTTTTTATCTCCCTCTTTTGGTCATTTGTTGATAAAATATACAAGATGTGAAAATATACTTTTATAGTCTCAATTGACTCGCACCCTTTACTAGGGGTCGCACTCGCAACAATTCAATTTTGTTGAACAATAAAAGTCAATGATTTTGCTCGTTTTGTATATTTTTAGGTTCACCCCCATCTTGAAAAAAAAAAAAATTTGAAACTGGAATGATTCATCATGGAATTGTCTTTTTTTCATTTCTTCTGAATATATATATTTTTTATATTTGCTGAAAAAGTCACCAAATACCCAATTATCACCAAGAAAGGGGGGAAATGGCAATAAATTGACACTTTTTATATCTTGGTGGGGTAAGGTAAAAGCTTTGGTAATTGCAATTTTGGCTTTGGACGGTGTTATTGCCAGTTGGATTTCTTCTGGGAAAACCAGGGACAAAATGTCTGTTATTGTAACATTTAAAAATTACAATATTCATGGTTAAATCAAAATTTTATAAAAATCGAATGTAAGTACGGTACCCCCCCAAAAAAAACATGAAATTGAATCCCAAAAAACATAAAATCGATTGTAAAACACTCAAAAATCGAATGTAAAAATCTCGAATAAAATCATAAAATCGATTGAGAAAACACCCAAAAAACATGAAATCGAATGTGAAAACCCAAAAAACATAAAATCGAATGTAAAAACCTTCAAAAAAACATTAAATCGAATGTAAAAACACCCAAAATACATGAAATCGAATGTGAAAACAACCAAAAAACATAAAATCGAATGTAAAAACACTAAAAATCATAAAATCGAATGTAAAAACCTCCAAAAAAACATAAAATCGAATGTAAAAACACTAAAAATCGTAAAATCGAATGTAAAAACCTCCAAAAAACATAAAATCGAATGTAAAAACACTAAAAATCATAAAATCGAATGTAAAAACACTAAAAATCATAAAATCGAATGTAAAAAACCCTCCAAAAAAACATAAAATCGAATGTAAAAACACTAAAAATCATAAAATCGAATGTAAAAACACTAAAAATCATAAAATCGAATGTAAAAACCTCCAAAAAACATAAAATCGAATGTAAAAACACTAAAAATCCTAAAATCGAATGTAAAAACCTCCAAAAAACATAAAAATTCCATTATAATGCTGGATTCTCACTTGCGATTAAATCGTGCGATTTTATTGCGTTTTGTGGTTTTTTAAAACTTATTTTGCTTTAAAATTGCGCTATTTATAAAATTGAAAATTTTTCTAGGTTCCCACATGCGACAAAAACACAGAAAAACCTAGAAAAATTTTCAATTTTAAAAATAGCGCAATTTTGACGTCAGCAGAAAAATCGCAAGTGAGAACCCAGCTTTACTTGGGCCATTCCCCATTTATCACTTTTACTAAACTCAAATAATTACATCATTAATTAAAACTGCTCGTTTAAACAGCATTTTTACATCAAATAAAAAATTCTTAATGATCCGCAACCAAAACTCGAAGCAAATTACCCCCCCCAAAAAAACCCAAAAAAAAAAAAAAGACATTATTTACAGCTTCGTCAATCAATAAACAACTAGTTCAAGTATGAGTCATCAGCATCCACAACATTATCCAAATTGAAAACTCTTGACTGCAGCTTGAAAATACTTGTCTCGCCATCAACACATTGATCGAGAAAACCTTAAAAAATAAATAAAACAGCACCACAAACCCCATCATCTCAGCTGCTGACTCATCCGAAGGAGGAAGCCTTGCTTTTAAAATCACTTGTCATAATTCACCCCATCTCTACGCTTCCCCACCATACCCAGCCCCCTGATGCCACTGTCTGGTTCTTCCTCTTCAAAGAGCGCGCATCCAGCACCAGCAGTAGTATGCCAGCAGCTGTGTGTATTTGCTCCTGACTGCATCAAAGTCCTCTAATTGGGATAATGTGGCCTCGGGCCGTATGTCCACTCCTTCAAAGTGACCCATGTTTGTATTGATCGGATAATGAAATTATTTAAATTTTTTTTTTTTTTTTTTTTTTTTTTTACTTATGTAAACCTATGGGGATTAGGCTTATTATTGAAGTTGAGTGCAGTCAAAATTTTAATTTTAATAAAAATTTGCGATTTTTCGTACGGGATTTATTTCATTACGAGATATTGTTAAAAATCTCGTCCCTTTGTTTTAGTGGTTTGACGAGATTTTTGAAAAATTTCGTTACACATTGTCGTTAATTTTTTGTCTCGTACGAGAAATCGTAAACTGTCTAATATGTGAAAGACACAATTTAATAAAAATATTAGGTGGTTTTGCGCATGACAATTGCAGGGTTGGGCGCGCTACTGAAGAAAATAGCGGCGCTAGTGTTGCGCTACAAATTTATCAAATAGTGAACCGCCATTGCGCTACCCCTGTTTTGAAAAATTTGCAGCGACGCGGCGCCACTTTCTGAAAATGAAGCGAATGTGATGCACTACTTTTCCGCTATTTGCAACGTCAGAGTAATGGAACGTGGCGACAATATATTGTACATGAATGGCATTTGAATGACGTTTGTGTGACGTTTTGTCTAGGTATGGAAATAGCGAAAAAGTAGTTCGACTTGCACTACTTTTTCGCTATTTAGGCCATAAATACAATTGGCGCTACTTTCCGACTTAGCGATAGAAAGTAGCGAAATATCAGCGCCGCCACAGTAGTGATAGGACGACAGCGTTTTTCCGCCCAACCCTGGCCAATTGTATTTACGAAATGTCATTTTTAGTAGTTAGGTTTATTTATTTATTTTATCTAAACTTGCGTTCATGTTAGAGGTAAAAACGGAAGTGAGTGGAAGAACACTAAAAAGGGGTAACACTAAAAGGGTTATGAAATACAGATGGGCATCACCTGGTGGATAATGTATGCGCTAACAGTCATTAAATACAAAATATTAAATAATATTTCGTTTCAAAATTCCTGATTTTTCCTTTCAAAATTTCTAATTTTTCCTTTCAAAATTCCTAATTTTTCCTTTCAAAATTCCTGATTTTTCCTTTCAAAATTCCTGATTTTTCCTTTCAAAATTCCTGATTTTTCCTTTCAAAATTCCTGATTTTTCCTTTCAAAATTCCTGATTTTTCCTTTCAAAATTCCTGATTTTTCCTTTCAAAATTCCTGATTTTTCCTTTCAAAATTCCTAATTTTTCCTTTCTCACGTCAACTTTTTAAAAAAAAGTTTTGTGGAATTAAAAACGAGAATTCTGAAATTAAATCTGCGCAGTGAGATGCGCAGTGTGCTTAAGTTTTAAAACAGTGGCATCCATCTAAGGAACGATAGACCGAGCATGTCTCGACTACCAACTTAGGTTTTAGTAAGAATGGCGAAAAATGACAACAAATCAAGGATGCGGACTTCACCGAACATCGTAGCCGCGGAACACGCATTTAAGTCGGCCACGATATTCGCAGATGTCCGTGAAATTAGTTTGTCATTATTTTTTACAATTTAAACTATTTTCTAGCTGGATTTTCATAGCCCGATGGAATAGACGATTTATACGCTAAATATAATTTTTATTCAATATTCCAAGCAGTTGGAACAATAAAAATACGAGAATTGTTTAATTATTGCTTCTCGTAATTATTATTTTACGTGACACGCGCAAACCACCTATTAATTGTTGCATTTTATTACTATTATTAAGGAAAATTCGATTTATTTAATTAACAATGCAAAATGTTGCAGTAGGTCTCGAAACAATAGAATTTATGTACAAAAATTAGAATAAAATAAAAAAAATGGCTGTTTAGAGAGTAAATTCTCATTGTTTAATGTTTTTTTAATTGAATTATTTTAAAATTACATTTTTAATTGAAAATTGAAATAGAAATGTGACGCGTAAGCTTAATGGGTAAAAAAGGTTTATGCAGTAAAGCTCTATGCAAGGCGGAGCTTGTTATTTAAGAAGAGAGGATTTAATTGGGGCTGGAAAAAAATAAATTGTAGCGTGATGTAATCCGTACAAAAAGCTCCAAATCACGCAAGAAAAAAAAAAAAAAAGTTCGGAGGATTTGGTATTAAAGTCAGAGAAGATTTGAATCTAAGCTTATCACAGACTCTCTCACGTCATCGCAGCCTCCACCAATTACCTGATAATGAAGCTGAAGGATTAAGGCGTCTTTTAGTTCCCATTAGTGGAAAAAAATACATTTAGGAGAGAGAAAAAAATTGCAAAATTTATAAAATTAATTTTTTTATTTTTTTTTTTTACTTTTATTATGTCTATTAGAAAATAGGCGTCCAATAATTTTTTTTTTTTTTTTTTTAATTGTGTGACGAATTTTTGACTAAAACTTGAGAGTAACTCGAATTGATCCTGATTTCTATCTGATAACGTATTTTCATTTTAAATCCTTTAAAATCCAGATCGGCTTATTGCAGATCAGTGAAGCGAGATATTTGTAAGCCAATCAGATTAATCACAGAATCCTCTCACAAATTTAACTACAGAGTAAATTATAAAATTTAAAACAAAAAGAATTAAAAATAAAAATTTTGATAAATATAGATAATTTTTTTGTTTTTTTTTGGAAAAATGCATAAATTATTGGAATTGAGTTAAAAATTTAAAAAAAAAAAAAATATAAAAATAAAAAAATTTAGGACAAAAAAAATTGTTTTTTGGAATTTCCATAAATATAGATTTTTTTTTTTTGTTTTTTTTGTTTTGAAAATTGCATAAATTATCGGAATTGAGTTGGAAAATAAAAAAAAAAAAAAAATAGAAAAAAGACTTAGAAACAAAAAATTTGAAAAATTCATGTTTTTATGGACTTTTGAAATTAAAAATTAAAAAAAATTTTGAAAATTCTAACTTTATGTTTTTAATGGTAGGGATAGCGCGAACGCAGTCCCCACTAACAAAAATAACGCGCCCGAGTTACCCCAATTTGGGGCAATCGCAAGTGTCAGCCCAAACTCAGTGCAATGTAAAGGCCTCGACCTGGGACAACTTCCATCTAGATCAAAGTTGAGTCCTACGCCAGGTAAGTATGCTTTACAGCTGCACTGCTTGAAAAGGTCTTTAAACCATCTCGCAACAAGATGGATGGTGCGTCAATCAATTATTCACGTTTTTAATTCGATTTCTTAATTATTTGTCTTTATATTCATATTTCCCGAATCTAACGTTCATATTCAATTATTGTATTGATAAAAAATATTATTTATTATAAGCGTAAAAAAAAAAAAATAATAATAATAAAACACTGGAGTGACTTAGCAATAATTTACTTCGCCATCTAGCGGCGAATTTGTAATTTTCTTTCAGAACACTGCTGATATTGTTGTTTTATAGTTGTAAATACAATTTAAATTATATAAAATAATAAAATTGAGTTCAAAAAACGTTCACATTGTTATTATCAATTTTTTAAGTCCTACACATGTGACCCAAAACGTAAAAAAAAAAATTCAATTTCAATGTTATTCTCCAATAAGAAATTCTAAAAATTCCAGAAATTCACTCCAATAAATTTTCACCAAAATCTCCTCGTTTTGTGTCGATATTCTGACATTTAGATGTTTTTAGAAATTTTAAATCCAATTATTCCCTCATTTTACTGTACACTGACCCGTAAGAAAAAAAGAGAGTTAAAGTTGAGCAATCCTTCATTCAATTCCTTGTCTAGGTTGAAGTTTATTGATGATTCACATGAAAAACCCATTTTGAGGAGAAAAAAAACACAGTAACCATTAAAAAAGAACAAGTAAAAGTAAAAAGAAATCTCTTTAGGAGTCTGCAGACAGTAAATAAAATCCTGTATAGAAAGATCATTAAAAAAAAAATGCCACAAAAAAGTTTTTTTTTTTAATTTTTCTTCTCTAATTTCTTTTTTCTGCTTTCTACATCATTCAACAAGATGAATGCGTGTTTACATCACTCACATTGTACACAACTTGAATTGATATTTTCCAAAGTGAAAAATTAATTATTATGAAATTCAACCATAATAAACATTATTTATTGAATTTTAATTAACCACTCACTTTTAGTATTTTTTTTATTTATTTATTTATTTGTGTTTGTTAATTTCATCATTCTTCATAATTAAAATACTAAAACTTGACATTTATTAGCTATTATTTTTTTTTTAATTTAGTTCAGCTTTAATAGAAATTTGTTTAACACGCAACTAGAGTCAAAAACAAATATCACGCGACATTGTTAACCCTCAGAAGCCTATCCCATGGGAAAATTGACACAGGCAATAGTTCTGAATACAAATTTTTTTTCAACAAATTTTTCAAAAAATCGGAAATTTTCTGGAGCTGTTGAAAAAGTGGTTTTACATACACTCAATTTATTTGGTAATTTTCAGACTTATAAAAAAAAGTTATTGTAAAGAGTAAATATGAGCCCCTTAAAATTTCAGCTTAAAACGTTTGCTGTTTTCACTGCATTTTTTCTCTTTAGTGAGAGCGCTTTTAAAATACAACGTCACCTACATGCAAAGTAGAGAATAAACAAAGCAGTCGGCACATGTTCGGTTCACATTTCATATCAATTGCAATCAATTGCACTAATTGGAATTAAAATTAAGTTAATATACAAAATTATTATAAATAAATGATTAAACAACTTGCATGCTGTTCAAATGATCACATTTTGACCGAGTGTCTTGATTTTTACAATCGGTGACACCTAGCGTCAGTTGGTAAAACCATGGTAACCATGGTAACAGCACTAAAGCGCTTCAACTCGGAGTATGTAAAACATGTCAATTGACACCACTAATAGGTCTTTGCGTTGTCCGAAAATGTTAGGCGTCTGAGGGTTAATTGATAAAAAACACAGAAATGTGTATATTTAAGCCTAGTACACAGACACCAATTCAGACTCAAAATTTTAAGCCAGTCTGAATTTTCCATGTGACAATCATCAACGGAATTGTAAATGAATGAATGAATGAATGAATCCACAAGCAAAATTCCTACTGGGAATAATGTGGTACACATGGTTTGTTAGATGATGTCGTATTACAAATGGCGACTGTCGGAAATTTTTTTTGCAAATGGCTACTGTTGAAAATGTTCGCTTTGCAAATGCCATCGATGAAGATGATGAACTATTTGAAATTCAATGTGTCAGGTTACTATTAGCTGCTGTTGGTGTTTTTCTCTTTTTGGAGCCATTTTTACCAACAAACGGCCATGTGGTTTAGGACCGGTTAAAAATAAAGATCACCAGATGACCTGGTTATCTTTATTTTTAACCGGTCGACTAAACCACATGAATTATGGATAGTTGGAAAGATTTCATGCACGGAAACAATTGGTGGTTTCTTGTGCACGTTGTCAGGAATTTTCAGACTTTGATTTCATGTGCCATTTCGTGTACGGAATGAGCCTGTGTGTACTAGGCAATAGATGAAAATTTTACGTTTTATGTAGAAACTAGCAGTTACAAATCGACTTCGCTCGGGAATCTCGTTAAATCCCATGGAACCCCGTTAAATCCCATGGAACCCTGGAATGAGGTTTGGTAAAAACCCCGTTGCGCCATCTACCATGTGTTACAAACACCGTTGAGGGCTTCGTACAACAATACACATGCAATGCAATGCACAATACAATGCACATGCAGGTTTATCTGTCTGTTACAATAACGTCTCAGTGATGCTGGGCGCAGACATGCAGCTATTCGCGTCGCCTAGCGATTTTGCCTCGCTATTCGCGACAGTCTATCGCCTCTGCTACAGCAGACTTGGCGCGAATCTATTGTTCCAAAAATATTTGTTACTGTGACAAATATGACGTTATTGTTACAGACAGAAAAACCTATGGTTGCAGACAACTATCGAATGCGCATGAGCAGAACATATAGATTTGGGTGTAAAAGGTGTAAAAATGATGTGTAAAATTGTAATTCTGGAATTGGCATAGCTGATGATTAATGGGAAGTGCTCACTCCCAAGTTGGAGATTTATCGAATATTCCCCTTCGAATGTAATGAACTATACTCTATTTATCATTTCGTGCGCGAAACTCCCATTGGTTAATAACCTATATTGTATCGAAAGTATATATTGTGGCATCTTATTTTAATCCTCTGGTTGAGCTGAGTCGAAAAATCATTGTTTTGTAGTCCAAAAATGTGCATGTCATTGTTAACAAATGAAAATGCTTGTAAAATATTTTTAAAAAATTATTTACATTTGGGGTTTTGTATTGTTGCGCACATTTTTTGGCTACGAAACAATGATTTTTTTGACTCGGATCGACTAGAGGATTAAAATAAGATGCCACAATATATACATTCAGTACAATATAGGTCATTAACCAATGGGAGTTTCGCGCACAAAATAATAAATAAGAGTATAGAACACAGCTGTCCGTCCCTTCCACGTAAAAATTAACTTTGTATGGATTATGGACTTATTGATGGATTGATTCGGGCAGAAAATTGACCAAAAAAATCAATTTTTAAAACTGAATATTTTGTTTATGCGCATTCTTCACATGATAATACATAATTTCTAACATCTGAATAAATTTTCGTTCATATAAATCTTTTTTTTATTTTTAAATTAAAAAGCTATTTTTTTTGTTAAATTTGGCTCCTCGACTGAACATGTATCTTATCATTCACCGATGGATTTCAGCTTAAAAGGTTCAATTCCCACTTCCACACATTCTTTAATCATTTTTTTTTTTGCAAGTGAAAAATTACTCCCCACGGACAGGATGTGGAATTAAAAAAAAAAAAATTTTATAAAAGGACATTTTTTTTATGCTACCTGATATTATCACATCATTGGAGAGGATAAAAATGGAGGTTGACCCCCTCATGGCATTTTTGGATTTTTTTTTTTGAATTTTTTTTTTGAATTTTTAAAAAAATATTTCTATACATCATGTTTTCAAATTCCGATCTTGTGACTGATAATTCTGTTGTAGATTACATTTTGGGTTGGTAAATATTACCCCATTGCACGCTCGAGGCCCCTGAGCCAGCCAACATGCTAAATCAAATAAACGGGGTAATTAGTCACTCGGTCGAAAAACATGAAAAGGGGGCAAAATTGTGGCATAATGTAATAGCAAGTTTTGAAATAAAAAAAAAATTGTTGAAAAAGGGGTGTTTTAATGGTAGACTGATGTTTTGCATTACATTTTCTTGCAGCATCTGTGTCAGTAATAAAATATAGAATGTTCATTTACACTATAAAAAAAGAATATTATTATTATTATATTTTTTTTTTTTTTTTTATTAATGGAAAATGAAATTGTTGATGTCAAGTTCAAAGTGAAAATATGAGAAATTTTTTTTTAAAAAAAATTAGAAAAATTAATTAATTAATTATTTTTTATTAATTGAATTTGTTAAATTTTTCAATTTCTACGCTCTCTAAGGGACAACATGACTTGATACAATATTAAAAATCCTCAATATTGGTATTAAAATTCATTTTTTTCTGAAAAATTTATGAGAAAAATTTATGAAAAATTCTAAAAAAATTTAAAATTCTAAAAAATTCTAAAAATTCTAAAAAATTCTAAAAAAATTCTAAAAAATTACTATAATATTTATCAATATTAAAAATAATAGAAAAGTATTTTTCTATTGAATAATTTTCCCCCAACTTGAAACTTGTTTAAAAAATTTTAAAAACAAAAGAAATTAGTATTGCAAGGAAGCCCACGAGCGAATTAAGGCGGAGCTTTACTGCCACTATAATGAATTGGCTAAATTAATTAATTTCTCCTTTGTCTGAAAACGTTCACTTTAAAACCGACTCTTTAGATTATAAACAAAGAGACATTTTTATGCTTTTGTTTTATTTCCAAAGAGCGAAACATGTTTTATTCACTTTTTTTTTCTCCTTTCTTTTATTTATACTCAAACACAGATAGAATTTCTTTTATTTTATGTCTTATCCAATTTAGAACATCTGGATCTTTGTTTCTTCTTTTCCTTCACAAAAAAAAAAAAAANANANANANANANANANATATATATATATATATATATATATATATATATATATATATATATATATATAT
>JH432196.1:0-11040 GCA_000239455.1 Strigamia maritima
TGGACAGGAAGGAGAAGGCCGGGACAAATTGTAGTCTCGGGCCGAATAAAAGCATTAAGTCATTGCTAAAATAGCCACTCATCACCTAGGTGATGGAAATGCTTTGTAAAATATAGAACTGATGTCATACATCTAGATCACTTGACATGCAGTTCTCTAAAAGGAGAAATGACAAACAAATGGACCAAATTGGTGCAGAAAATACAGTTTTGACATGAAAACAAAAACTACCAATTTGGTAAACTAGCCAAGACCATTAACTAAATTAATAATACCAAAATAACTGTTAATGATCAATAATTGCCAAAATGAAATTACAGACAATATCTTAAATGCCTAATTGGCAATTATTATAACAGGGGCCTTTGTTACAAAGAAAATAATTCAGAGCTGTGTTATGACAATCTCTGACATAAACACAGCCACAATTAGGTTGAAATCACATGTTGGATTTACTACATACCTACATGGATGAGCGAATGCGGCCAGGCAGACCAGGAAAGTCCCGGTATGAAAAATGCCCAAAAATCACTAAAATCACTATTGTCCGCACTCCTGTGCTTATATGGCTGTTACCCACTGAATGTAGGATATAATGAAGTGGTTACAAGTGGTTTCCAAACAAATAACAGCCATTTATTTCCATTTTGTACAGGAGCTGCTCTCTTTGCATGGGTGCAGCCATCTTGGAGACCAGAGAGAGTGAGTCAGAGAGTCAGTAGAAAAAACCAGGCAGGAGATGGGTCATATGAACACAGTGGCCAACGCCATCTATTGTCTGAACTGACAATCACAAATAACAGATACATCATCACTACATCAAGATAACTGTGGTGATGTACTGTTCAAAACTTAAACAATACAATAATGTTTGATGCGACTTTTGACACATCAAACAGCTACAAAAACAAAAGTTACCGGTCCTTACATTTGGAAAAATAACAGTCTCATGCCAAATTTTACGCTGATTTTGAAAAAGTGAATATCATTAACGTAAGATGACTGGGTCACGAGTTATTAACTTAAAACCGAATGCATGCAGAAAACTAAAACTGCAAGCATTGCCAAACAACTCGTAGAAACAATACTACACATGTGAGCAATATATATAATGTTTATCACATGCAACAACAACCCGGACTTCCACGCGATCGCGATGGAATATGCGTCTCACTTTCAAGCCCCGCCACAGCTGGATGCTTATTACAATGCAAGTTATTCGTACGACTACTTGCAGCCGCCGCAAGCTCTGCAGCCCGTGGCACCCGTGCAGTATGCCCCATCAAACGTAGTGGATATCCAGGCCGAACCAATTGCGGTCCCGGCGCCCACCATTCCGACGGTGAATTGCCCGCTGGCCAGATTGCCCGCTGCAGAACCGGAAGCCGAGATTGATTGGAATGGACCGAGGACTTTCGATCAGATTGCGTTTGTTGCCGCCGCAGTCGCGAGGGACCCAGCACTGGCCACTTCTGATAAGTATTGTTGGTGGCTAGTACGTGCCGCACGAAGAAGATGGATGCGATTGCCCCACGATCACTACGATAACCGGATGCCAGCCGCGAAAGGAGCGAGTGGATATTCGAGTTCAGACTCTTCTTCGAAGAAAACGACGGGAAAGATCAAGCAAACGGGCGCGAGTTCGTCGTCCGATTCGAGCGTACGGAAGGTGACTTTTACGGCTTCCAAGAAACCCAGCAGCCAATCGACTGGTGGAACGCTGACTTCGACGGTCACCAATTACGTGAAAACGTGGAAATGCCAGGCCGGGCCAAAACTCAAAATTTTGGCCAAAACACAAAAAACGTTTGGAAGTTGTTTCCCACAGTCGCCGTAATGAGAAACAGCTTTTACACCTCGTTGACGACTCCTCGCTATTTATCGACTCGTTTGCATGTACAAATAGGCCCGAATAATGAAATAAAAATCCAAAAACGTTGAGTTGCTGCTCCACTGGTTTAGAATGCTCGAAAATCCACTCGTTTTCTGTGAAATAATAAACAACACGGCAGAAAAAAGTCCAAAAAACAAAATTCACAATTTTACTCACGTGTATGGCCCCTTTTATTAATCCCGGAGCAAAATGGCGTTGCATTAGGCTTAAGATTAGGCCTGAACCACCCTCTGCTACCAATTGAAAACGTGGCAATGCCAAGCCACGCCAAAACTATCAAAATTTTGGCCAAAACACAAAAAACGTTTGGAAGTGAACTCGATTTTTCCCTGCCGTTTTCCACTGCATGCGGTCCACCGCTCGTAATCGCTAGGCCCGTCTCGCTACATCGCTTCGAATGTTTGCCAATGTTGCCTTTGCCTTCTCAGCGTCGCACTCGTCGTGGCGCTCGTTTTAGTGTGCCGTCTGGCAGTTTATAATACTGCAACGCTCGAAATAAAGGCACACAAAAGCTAAAAACGAACTTACTACTTGTTTATTCGTTTTCATGCCAACTTGGCATGCGGGCCGCCATCTTGGCAGTTGAGAAGACCATACACCAGTGAGTCAGATGACCCATGTATGTCCACTTGATGTCATCAGCTTGATTGATGACAGGTGACTTAATTACCTTATGCCACCTGTTGTCAATCACAACAAAGACAATGTGTCATCTGCTCTACATCTAAAATATAAGCAGACAACACCCAAATACAAATACTTTACAAGTCAGAATCAGTCTTTACACATACAAATTCAATTGTTATAAGTCTCAATCAGGTAAATTCATAGACATAAATCTGTAAAACTCTGTTGACTCAATTTAGACATTAGTTAAGACTGTTACGGGCTGGAATGCCCGTAAAAGGTTGTAGAGTCTACCACTGTGGTGCGCCTATGCGACCATGCCGGCAGACTCAAATACAATAATAAATATAGATGCCAATAAAGATTTATTATTATGGAGAGAATAGATATAAGTAATAAATCATAATTACAAGTGGTTAATGTACACTTATGTGGTCCGCCCTGGTCCTATTTGCAGTTGTGGAAGCAAAACTGCACTTCGAATGGTCAAAAAATGATAAAAATCGATTTTTGAATTTTGGCTGGAAAAGTCAAAATTTCTCCCCGTCCTCGGACCACCGCGTCCCGCCGGAGTTAGACGCGAGGTCCCGTCGATCGCGATTTTTCTCCAAATGCGCGAAACCTCGTCCTATCGCTTCTCTGTCATGCTGGATGCAAAAACGTATTGATTGGAGCTGTAAATGGTCCAAATCAATGGGGAAAAGCTGTGTTTGCTTCACACATGGGTCCTTGATGTGTTCTTGATGCAAACACACATCCAGCTGCTTGGCAACAAACTGGCCGCGATAGGAATCGCTTATAATGCCATTAAATACATATTTCGAGCAAAAACTCACTAATATAACTGTCCATAGTCCATTAATCATCCACGGTTGCATAGAAGAAAAAAGTCAGCCATTTGCAATCATCAAAGATAGAGAGTATATAATCTCAAACCCAAAAACATACAGAATGATAAAAAGCCATAAGGCTATAAATAACTCAAAAGTAGAAAAGGGATCACACCCTTGACCAGTGGGTGATCCCATACAGCTAGACAGGCACATGGATCTCTACTTACATCTAGGTTAGAGCAGAAATACCAGGTGCACTCAAAGAAATGAATACAAGCAATTGAGAGCAGACTCAAAACTATGAAAACAGGCTAATATGAGTCTGCAAATGTACTGAATATAAATATCAAAATAAAATACAAACACTTCAGATAATATTATGATGATATTATCAGATCATCATAACATCATAAAATCAAAACTAAAAACAAATGTGAACATCTTGAAATGTCACAAAAACACACACCAAGCACAAACTATGTGCATGACATGGTGTACACACATGTTTCCGTTTACCAAGACCTACAGTTAAAACTTGTAGTTATTATTTATTAGTTTGTATAAAGCCTCATAGCCTCACTCAGTTGAAGCAAATATCGCTATGGCGCGCTGTTGCATCCATAAATAGAGTTTCGACCAGACAAATGTGCATATATAAATATTAGGACTTTATAAAGAAATAAAGTTATTATTTATAATATTCTAGTTATCACAATATAGAAATAAATATTCTTATTTCTATAAAGTGATAAAAGCACATGGTCTTGAGAATGAGTGATGTCATAATGGTCATCACTCTGACTCATGGGATTATCTTGTCATAATCCCCTTATCATAGATAAGGGGATTAAACCAAAACTCTTAAAACGTTCAAACAAACCCTCAATGTATGACTTCTGGCTAAATCTGATTCCCCCGGACTCACGTATGATATCGATCCCAAGGAATCTTTTGGTTCTACCTAGATCCACACACTTAAAAGCTTTATTCAGTAGTGCAACTGCCCGTAACTTTGTCTCCTCATCTTTAGCAAAAACAATTATATCGTCAACATAAAATAAAATCACCACACTCCAATCTAAACGATATACACATTGAGTAGACACAAACTTTGAAAAACCTAACTTGGTTATCTCGGCACTCAACTTCAAATACCACTGCCGACCTGCCTGCTTCAGCCCGTACAGTGACTTACACAACTTCCAGACTCTAGACTTGTCTGGATGCACTACATCCGGTATGGTCATAAAAATATCCTCTGGCAACTCGCCATACAAAAACGCACACTTAACGTCTAAATGCGTGTCAACCCAGTTCAAAAATAAAACCAACACAGCAAATAATAATCTAACAATAATAAAATTAACTACTGGATTGTACACTTCAGTAAATTCCTTGCCATAATCTTGCAAGAACCCACGTGCAACTAATCTTGCGCGGTGACGTACAACTTTGCCACCGGCATCACGCTTTCGCACAAACACCCACTTATGATCTAAGACTTTTAAATCTGGCGTTTTAACAACTTCCTTAAACACATTCCGTTCCCTTAGCGTCTCCACCTCATCGTTCATTGCAGATTCCCAATCCAATCTGTCAGGAGCTTCGATAGCCTCCTTGTACGTTAAAGGATTCGACAAATCCACATTCGAACACTCAAGACCGTTAAAATAAACACTAAAGTCTACAACATTAGATGTTGACGTGCCCTCATCAGGAGACATTTCAGGAGATGAATCCTCTTTCCCCCCAACGGCAACATCTTTAATATCCCAAACGCCTTGAAATGGGTTATTATTCTTAAAAGCATGTCTTACACTAGCATCCGCACACTCAATGTCATTATCAGCGCAAAATTCCCTAACAGCCTTGGCTGAGCGAAAAGTTTTGCCTTCAAAAGACAAGGTAGAGTCATAACGGCCAGGAAATTTCCCCGTCATGGGTCTTTGTTTTGCAACCCTTTCTCAAATACCCTCTGATTTAGCTAGAATAGGGGTTTTAGTAGGTGAAGCAACAACTTTGTGTCCCCCGTCATCATCATCCCCATTGTCAAAACTGATAGTATGCTTGGTAGCATCTGAATATGATGTTTCTAAAAACTTAACATCTTCCGTATTATACAACTTGTCATCGTCCGGGTCATACACACGATAACCTTTCGTGTGCCAACAATATCCTACTAAAATACATTCTTTAGACACTGGTCCAAGCTTAGTGTCCCTCTGACTCTTGGGTAGTAATCTAAAGCACTTCGAGCCTAATTGGCTCGAAGTGCTTTAGTGCCCGGAAATAACTAATATTAGGCTTATGGCCAAACATCCTCTCATACGGTGTGAACCCATCTAACAATTTTTGACTAATTCGGTTTTTTAACATGAGTAAATGCCATTAAGACCTCTGCCCACCACATACGGTCCATACCATCATCATAGATGGTTGACCTTAAAGCTTCAATTGCTGATTGATTAAACCTTTCGGCCACGCCATTCATATTCGGAGAATAAAAATTAGTAACCTCATGCTTAATGTTGTTAGATCTACAAATTTTCTTCATTTTATCATTTAAATACTCAGTACCGTTATCAGTACGCAACTTCTTAATTTTGTTATTTATCTCAAAACAATCAGCTACTTGTGACTTGTATTTAATAACATAGACTTTCACCCATCTTGTGTAATCGTCAATAAATGAAACGTAATACTTGTCCCCACCCCTACTTTCATACATAGTGGGCCCCCAAACATCAGAGTGCACCAACTCAAGTGCTGACTTGGTTGTTATCTCAGGCTTTGCCTTACCCCTAAATTTAGTCTGTTTGGACCTAATGCACGATACGCATTCCAAATCCTTCTTACTAAGTTTAGGTAAACCTCTAACAACCTCTTGACTAGACATTTAAATAATGGAATCCACCCCAGTGTGCATCAACCTTCGATGCCACAATTTCAAGTCACCTACTGCATTGCTTTCAACAACATTAGTTTTAGCTTCACAATTCTCTTTAACAGCAGCTTTAACACTCGACTTCGGTAAATTCTCATTACATTTGGTGGCACTTAATTTGAACAATCCTTTATACTCAACAAATCTTAACGTTGGTCTGTTCTGCTTGTTCCTAACTAAGACTTCATTGGACCTCCCAGACCACGTACAACCAGCTTGCATTGCACGTGACCCACTAATTAAATTATGCTTCCCACTTGGAGCATATCCAACCTTGTTCAAAGTAATTCGATGAACTTCGTTCCCAATAATATGATTAAAACAAACAGTACCAATCCCCTCAACATCGAATGTCCCAGCATACGCGTTCATCTTATAAGGCTTTCCAATTGTCAATTCAGTAAATAAATTCTTATCATAACATAAGTGAGCTCCCGACCCAGTATCCCAAATCCACTCATTATCTGTGGTCGAAACATTGAGCCCATCAATAATCAAAGAATCAGAAAAATGCGAGAAAGAAACGGATTCATTTGCATTCGACCTCTTGGACTTTCCCTTCCTACATGAAGCCCCATAATGGCCTTGAATCCCACAATTTGAACATTTAATTTCCTTCTTTGGCTTTTCCTGCAATCACTCGAATAATGGCCTTTTATCCCACAATTAAAACAAATAATTTCTTTGTTTTGTTTCCTCTTGGGATTCTTCTGATTCGTTGATAATGCGTTATTGTCTGAACTATTACTAGGGTTAATACCTAACAACTCTCTCGATTTCAGACGTTCAAATTCTTCAATTAGGGTTTTTTCTACATTCGCAGCAGTAAACTGTGCATCATCCCACCTATGCATTTTTCCCACAACGTTATGATATTGCGGCGGCAACGTGCACGTCATACGATAAGCAATATCGTCGTCTGGGATCGTCTTCCCTGCCAAACTTAAATCCCTAGCCAGCTGAGTGATACGGTTTAAAAACAGAATAATACTTTCATTCTCTTTCATCTGGGCCAGATGAAACTCGCCCAACAAACGAGAAATACGCGCTTTAGACTTCGGCTCGTAAGTCTTAGCAAGTTTGTCCCACCTATCTGCAGGACCCTCCAAACCATCTAACAAACACTTGAGCTTATCCTCAATACCCAAATAAATTATACCCCCAGCTTTGGATTGGCTAGTCTCAAATAAAGTTACATCTGCTGCTGTAGCCCCGGCTGCAACAGCATGTTTAGGATCAATAAATTTGCTAAGACCTTTGCTTGCCAGACATGCAAGATGTCCCGCTTCCAGCTGACGTAATTCAGCTCGTTCAGTTTCTTAAAACTGAGCACGCTATCCCTTTCTGCCATAATAGACTAATTAAAGGGAAAACTAAACTAAACCACAAATGAATTTGAAAAATATTATTTCTTACTCGAAATAATATCCCTAGAACTAGACAATTAACAACTGAACTAGCTAAAACTATAATGCCGACTAACTCGCAAAACTCGTGTAAATTAATCCAAATTCTGAGCCAAAACTCTACCAAAACTAAATTAAACACTAAATAATTGCTTACACTAGCAATTATCCAATAATGGATCTCAAAATCCAACCAAAACTCACAAGAGTTACTCGCGTCGAAGCTAAACTCGCTAAGTCGGCCAATAAACCCAAAAATTCTTTTGATCCCAACGAAACTAGTATATTTCACTAAATATACCGCAAATAAGAATGCCAAACTCTCAAATTAAGGCCCAAAAACTCCAAAAACTTTTACAATCAAAATTGAAACCTTGAAAGTCAAATCCGACTTTTTCAAAAAATCTGAAAAACGCTCAAAATCAAAAATATTATCGCAACAATTCCCACCAAAATGATAGATAGGGAGGCACCATCTACCAGATCCTCGGGATGAAAATAAAAGTCCCTTAAAGTTAGGTAGCCTCGAAGGTGAAAAAAATTTTGAAAAAGGAGAAATAGAGACAACAAATAAAAGTAAAGATCCCCACTCAAGGGGCGACGACTTCAAGATGTTGTCTTCAGTGGAGTCTTCCTTGTTGAGAACCCACACGCAATTGTCCGTGATTTGTTGTCCTCTTTCTGAAGGTCGCACCGAGGTCGCACACTCCAAATCCACAAAAATTCAAAAACTGGCTTCAAAAACCAAAAACCGCTTGGCAAGTCGTAACAGCGGCTCCAAATACACAAAACAAGCGGCAATATCAGCAAAAATCCGGTCCTACAGCTGTGGAACGGTCCAAAATCCAAAATGGCGCTCATCTTTTTCAAAACATCGCAAAAATGGCGTCCATAGCTGAAAAATATAACGAGCGGCAATAAAAGCTCAAAAAGGCAACAATATAAAATTATTACCTTTGTTTGTCTCGCTAAATGTGGAGACAAACAATAACCACTCGATCCTAGGCAACGGCAAACAGTCAAACACGTCAAAATAGGCCTCAAATACAAGATTATCACACTCGCACAAAATGACCCAGAAAACGTCCAAAACTTCATCCAAAGCACTTTAAAATGTAGGCAAACACACTGGAACCCATAACCATGTTATCCTATACTGGTTTGATGAAGATTCTGGGTGTAAACAGCAAGGAAAATAGGAGACACATCTGTTTGGTCTCACCGCAAAAAGCAAGTGGAAAAATTTTATTTAAAATCTATATTTAGCCCACGTGAACTACGGAGGCTTACAATCAACATTCATATATACAGTTCATAAAATAAGAAGTAAGGAAAAACATAAGAGACAATAAATAATAAGTTACATATGAATAAATACGAGACAATTAAATGAGCAAACAACAACAGGGACCCATCGCTGGCCACGACGGAGAAATATTGTTGGTGGTTGACGCGAGCCGCCAGGAAAGGTTGGATGCGACTACCTCACGACCACTACGACAATCGGACACCAGCAGCCAAGCGAGCTAGTGGACATTCGAGTACGGACCAGTCTTCGAGGAAAGCGAGTGGAAGCATTAAACCATCCGATAGAAGCTCATCATCGGACTCCAGCACGCGTAAGGTGACCTTTACGACGTCCAAACCCTCCAACAGCCAATCGACTGGTAGGACTCTGACGTCAACAGTCACCAACTACATACCCGCGGGAATGGAGCAGAGGAGACGCCATCTTTCATATCGAGAACGCGAAGCGCTGCAGGTCGAGGCCGCACGAAGATCCGTTATCGCAGAGACCGCAGCCGCGGCCGCCGAGGAGAAGGAGAAAAAGCGCATCGAGCGGGAAAAGCGTTTGGCAGCCGAAGCCAAGGCCGCCAAAATCAACAAAGGATTAAAAGCGCGACGCAAACAGTACAAGAGGGATCTCGCGGTGGGAACGCCCCATATTGCGCTTTCTATCGACTATGCTACCGAAGTCCCGTGTCCTCTCTGTGGTTCCGCAGGTTGGCTCGTCGCAGCCGGATTTACGAACAACGCAGCCCAGTGTCCTAACTGTTTGGGAACGGCACAATGACTGACCCCACTAGAAAGGACGAGGAAGGTAGTGTTTCGATTAGGAGACCGTGTTGATATATTTTAGTTTTATTTTGAATTTGTTCTATTTATTAATGTATTATTATGTTTTATATATGTTACCAGTAAGTCACTGTATTATTTGTATTTGGAGTTATTTTATGTATTGGCCATCCAAAGCCTCCGTAGGATTGGCGCTAGTTGTCATAGTTTGTTTTTAATTAAAATTTCAGCACTTGCGTTCTTGCGTTTGTTCTGCACACACCTGGCTCTTTATTTCTGCGTGTCAACACTGGATTCTGCTCAACTTTGCTATATTTCAACATGGTTATGGGTTCCAGCAGGTTTGCTACTGCATTCAAATGCATTTAAGAGGATTTTCAGTGTTTTTGAGCGTTTTTGCGCTCATTTCGTATGCGGAGCCAGACAGGTGTTTTTCAAGGCCTAACCTAGTTTTTCGAGAACTAAACGTGAGCTGTTGTAGTTTGTCTCCAAACTAACCAAGTTCGAGCGCCATTTTCGACATTTTTCATCGTGTTTGGACCAAGCCAGACGGAGTTTTGGATCTAACCGGACGCTCGACGTATTGTACGACTTTTTGGCCGCTTTTCACGTGGATTTTCATCATTTTCGAGCGTGGTTCGGCAGTTTACGGACCAGTTTTTGGCAATTTGAAGTGGAATTCGTCGATTTTTGGATTTTTGCTGCGCTGTGTGACTTCTCGGCTGCTTGTGAAAAAGTATTTCGTCATTTTCGAGCTGATTTCCGCGATTTGCAGAGCAATTTCGACGATTTTTTGGACGTTTTTCTACTTGTGAGCCATTTTCATCATGTGACCGTCGTGACCTTCACGGAAGACTGCGAGGACATCAATTCACGGACAATTGTGAAAGGGTTTCACCAGTGAAGCCAACATCTCGAAGCCGTCACTCCTTTGGTGGAGATCTTTTGCTTTTTATTGTTGTCATTATTTGTCGTCCTTTTTCCAATTTTTCACCTTCGAGGCTACCTAACCTTAAGGGACTTTTCTTTTCATCCCGAGGATCTGGTACATGGTGCCTCCCTATCTATCATTTTGGTTGGGAAATTGTCGTGATTATTTCTTTTATTTTGAGCGATCTTTCAGTTTTGAAAAGGATCGGACTTGATCCTTAAAGGTTTTTGAGATTTGTTAAGTCATTAATTGAATTTTTGACTGCTTTTTGCGGATTCAAGTTGAATCTAGCAATATTTAGCGAGTTTAAGTGGATTAGGACAGTTATT
>JH432196.1:11060-51518 GCA_000239455.1 Strigamia maritima
CTCGGGACTGAATAAAAGACATTAAGTCATTGCTAAAAATAGCCACTCATCACCTAGGTGATGGAAATGCTTTGTAAAATAGAGAACTGATGTCATACATCTAGATCACTTGACATGCAGTTCTCTAAAAGGAGAAATGACAAACAAATGGACCAAATTGGTGCAGAAAATACAGTTTTGACATGAAAACAAAAACTACCAATTTGGTAAACTAGCCAAGACCATTAACTAAATTAATAATACCAAAATAACTGTTAATGATCAATAATTGCCAAAATAAATTAACAGACAATATTTTAAATGCCTAATTGGCAATTATTATAACACAGGGGCCTTTGTTATAAAGAAAACAATTCAAAGCTGTGTTATGACAATCTTTGACATTAACACAGCCATAATTAGACTGGAATCACATGTTAGATTTACTAAATACCTACATCTTCAGTGGAGTCTTCCTTGTTGAGAACCCACATGCAATTGTCCGTGATTTGTTGTCCTCTTTCTTCCTGAAGGTCGCACGGAGGTCGCACACTCCAAATCCACAAAAATTCAAAAACTGGCTTCAAAAACCAAAAACCGCTTGGCAAGTCGTAACAGCGGCTCCAAATACACAAAACAAGCGGCAATATCAGCAAATATCCGGTCCTACAGCTGTGGAACGGTCCAAAATCCAAAATGACGCTCATCTTTTTCAAAACATCGCAAAAATGGCGTCCATAGCTGAAAAATATAACGAGCGGCAATAAAAGCTCAAAAAGGCAACAATATAAAATTATTACCTTTGTTTGTCTCGCTAAATGTGGAGACAAACAATAACCACTCGATCCTAGGCAACGGCAAACAGTCAAACACGTCAAAATAAGCCTCAAACACAAGATTATCACACTCGCACAAAATGACACAGAAAACGCCCAAAACTTCATCCAAAGCACTTTAAAATGCAGGCAAACACACTGGAACCCATAACCATGTTATCCTATACTGGTTTGGTGAAGATTCTGGGTGTAAACAGCAAGGAAAATAGGAGACACATCTGTTTGGTCTCACCACAAAAAGCAAGTGGAAAAATTTTATTTAAAATCTATATTTAGCCCGCGTGAACTACGGAGGCTTACAATCAACATTCACATATACAGTTCATAAAATAAGAAGTAAGGAAAAACATAAGAGACAATAAATAATAAGTTACATATGAATAAATACGAGACAATTAAATGAGCAAACAACAACAGGCTCTCGAGAGGCCGATATTTTCAAGCGGCGTTTCCGATAAGTCCGTTCGCTAATTGTCGAGTCGGTGACACTTGATGAATCGGTTGATTCATATCTTCGATCCCGATAAGCGTGCTTGGAAATATGACGATGTTTTTGGTGTCGTCCCATTTTGTACTACAAGTAGAGACAATTATAAAAATTAAAATGTGATTCCAGTACTTATATACTGAACCAGGAATATATGTTTCTCGTTTATCATACGTTTGTACGTTTGTACGCAGTTATACACTGTCTGTATTTTTAACTAAAGTGCACTTTTTCTTTCAATGAGGCTTATGGGCGCCATTTTGTGCTGGTATCGAGACTCATATGTAGTTTCGATATTCACACATTTTTATGCAAAAACAAGTATTCTTCTTTTAATTTTATCTAGAAACATATATTACTAGTATCCTCCTTAATTTTATAAAATTACTTACGGCTGTTACCGTGGCGTTTCGGTTGAAACATGGAAAGTGGGCTATCCGGCTAGGATGGTCAAATTTCCTTTTTCGTGTGTATTCTCTAACTAGAAATACACGACGTGCATCAGGGTTGGTTAATTTGATTTGTTTAAACAAAAATAATTTTACCTTCTCTGATTTGTTATATGGCGAAATTGTTTTGGCCACATCTTGATTGCTTTTCATATTTCTTTATTGGACTTGGAAAAGTGTAAGACGGATAATCTTTGCAAATTATTCGCGACTTTACTTTGTCCAATAGGAAATATTTTCTGTTGAGAAGTTGTAAAACGTATAGTTTTTACACTATCCGTAACTTCTCATTACTTTTTAGAAATATATTTTAAGTTAAAACGTGTGATACGAAATCACTCGTATCTCCTCATTATTATTTCTAAAACTTTGTTATTTTTTATCCCCAAATTCTCGTTTTAATGAACAGAAATCAGAAATTAAAATTAGTTTCAAGTGCGCACGGCTGTTAGGAACAGTCGGTGCACCATACTTTTATTGCCGCAGAGCCGTGTATTGCTCCAACTCAACGGAATACGATGCCACGGGTCTACAACTACAGTGAGGCCGTATGGAAGGTAGGAATACTTCAATTTAAAAGATCTTAAGCTATTATTTAACTATACGTCTCCAGTTTTAGTAATAATTTCCACATTTCAAACCAAAAAATACATGATTCCTTTACAATTCATACGACGAAATTCTTTAATAAAATGAAAAAAAATTCGTCGCGCTATTTCCAGAACCTATGCACTCATGACTCTGAAAGGTTTAAGAATTTCCTTTTCCTACCATTTTTAACCATGTAAAGATTGTTTTTTGAACTAAATTCTGTTGATACGTTTGTAAAACAAATGAAAATCATCGAGATAAGGCTGAACAATCGGTTTTGTATCGTATAGGTCGTGCATTTTTTACGGAAATAAACAATGACACGGCTTTAGATAATATCTAAAAAAAAATAAAATGTGTAAACAGTATAGGATATTCGATTTTAAAATTTAGAATTCATTTATTTATTAAAATTTTGTGTAGTCACTTAAGGTGACTAATTTAAACCAAATAACTATTTACTAAATTTTTTAAGTAACTTTTAAAACAAATTAACACAAATACCATCTAAAACTTCCTTTAACCCCATTCCAGAAATAAACCTTTTATTTCGTGATGGAGGAATCACTTTTGGAAGAAGGAGAAGGCAGGGTATCCGGCTTCTTCTTCTCCTTTGGGATGGAAGAAGTACCCTTCTTATCTTTCGACTTTGAAGATGGTCCCTTCTTATCTTTGGCAATGATAGATTTTGCCAGTTTGGAATTGATCAGTGGCTCTTTGCTGGTTGTTTCAGTTTTGGAGCCGCTGGTCGATGCTTCTGTTGTGACCTCTGCCAAAGAGGCAGGAGCTTCAGCAGAAAGGACCCCACTCACAAGTGTGGAATCTTTTTGGGATTCCACCTTCAAGGGTATGGGTTCGTCATCGACTCTCACAATTCTCAACTGAGGCAATGTGAAATTGAGAGGAAGTTGGTTGTCGGGCTTGTCAATCCACTCCTTCTTGTCCACAATAGCTCGAGTCGCCGTGGCTGACCAACTAAATCGTAGATCCGTCACGATGGCTCCGCCATTTTTGTTGTGCCAGATGTGGCATCTGGGGCATGTTGCCCAGATACAACATCCGGGTTTGGGGATCAGATTTTTGATGACATAGTCATCAACTGTCTTGTCCCAGGATTCTCCCTTGGGTCTGGTTCTACTCCCATTACAGTTGGGACACTGTAAAACGTGACGGGAGTTCTTTAGCCCCGTACACCATCCACTGCCACCTCAGAAGGGGCAGGCGATGGTATGCTCGTCCTCATGCACAGCCGTGGTGTCGGCCCCGCTGGCATGAGCGGCTTTATAGCGGGCCAGGCGTTCTGCCTTAGCGGCAACACACCTGACATGCTCAACTCGACGTGCTTCCTTTGTTTGCTCCTTTTGGAGCTTTACGGCGAGCTCGTCCATTTTTTCCTGTCGAGACATACCAGGTTTTGATTTGTCTGAATGGGAAAATGGTTTTCTAAAGTAGGGGGAGGACCCATCTCTTCGAGAAGTCCTATTTTTTCCTTTACTTGAGTCTGTCTTATGCTTCGGATGTCTACGCGTTCCATCCGAGTATAAGGTCGTGTTAGATGGACCCGCCTCCTAGACTGGGGCACTACCATTAGTAGCCCCCAATCCAGAGATTGTTCTATTGGCGTTTAACAGTGTTTTAAACTGTTCCTCCAACAAGGTATAGAAGATTTTGCTTTCTTCCTCATTCTTACGTCCATTTTCTGGTTTCTTTCCCCCATTTGGATGGTTGGATTTTGACATTTTTCTCAAATTCCTCTTTTCAATCAAATTTATACAAATGAGCTCGGAAACGTAGAAATCAATACACGGGATATATTCTAGATTTTGAGTTAATTCGGAATTGGGATCGGATCTAGAAGTCTGTTGTCAAAGTCAGTTGTTGAAGATGATACTAAATTCAGATTTAATATCTGGCTTATATACATAGGCATATTCGTCCCGTATACTGGACGCTAGCGTCGGATTGGCTCGAATCGACCTATGGGACGTCATACGTATCCATTGGTAAATTCGAATCAGCCGACTTTAATCATTACGTCCATCGTAAGTTTCGAAAAACGCGCCAAATGGACTTAATATGTTCATAAATTTATTTCCAGCATGCATGGTTTGAAATTAATCAAAACACCATGCTAAGAAATTATAAATTCCCATAAAATAAGATATTTTAAGTTTTCATATTTCCCACCTTAATGTTACATAAACAAATAAAATGAGAAAACAAACTTCTTCCGTATAAAATTTAAAACTTTATTGTTTTATTTAGAAATAAAACCAACAAAATATACAAATAGAATACAGGATTCCAAATAACTTGACTTAATTATAAAAGATGTAAAATAAATCGAAGATATCCGGTCATCACACAGAAGATCAAAGGGGGTCTGTAGACATTCTTGATGAAGGATTTACAGGTCCGAATGGAGATCTGGTGGAAACTAGAAAAAAAAGATAAAAATAAAAGAATAACATGTTTTTAGTAAAACAAAATATTTCTTAAATTTAATTCTTTTAATCGATAGAATTTCAACAATGTCAATGCACGGCATTCACATCAATGGAAGTTATCGACAAACAATTGGACCCAAAATAACTTGTTAGTGCCGAGTCTAACGATGGTTGTTAGCAGCAACTCCAACTATTGAAATTTGGTTCCAAAGTCAGTAGAATTCAACAATGCGATGAAATTCATCGCATAGATAAAATTTCGACTGTTTAGGGTTACTTTAAGGGTTAAGTTGTACAACTTACAATTTTGCCCAAAAATTCCAATATTTTTATTTGAAGGTGCAGTTCACCTTTAATTTATTTAAAAATAAAATAAACATGAACAACACTACACATTGGTCAAATGGGGTTCCTTGAAATACGAAATGCAAAATTTTGAAATTTCAAGAAATTTCCCAAAAAAAATAATTTGGTAAAATAAATTCCAAAAAATTAAACTATACTCAGGTTTTTTACTAAAAGTAAATCCTGAGGCAACCTTTATCTCGGTAGAACTTCTACGTGTGACAGTGTGGGATCGGGGTCGATATTGTTATAATGTCGGCCAATCCAACAATGCATAAACACAACAAAACCACAAAAATTGCCGAGAATAACTTATGCAAATATAGTTTAACTTATTCCTAGAATTTATTTACACTTACAATTACATATTTGCTAAGATATGCAAATATAAACTTATTTACATATCTTAGGCCTACTCTGGTTCTATGTGCTTAGGCTTAACACAATGCGGAGATCATGACGATCCTGAGGGATATGGCTGACTTATCGTCTGTCACAACCAACAAGGGTAAAAGGAATTGATTGTATCTATTCAGGGAAGAATAACACAATCATGCTGCAATAAAATGTTAGCAGAAGAGAAAAGAGGTGCAAACGGTCAAGCCGTGGTCATCGGCGACCTAAGTGGTTTGACCCACATTCCGCGCTTTGCACGGCGCGTTATTTCTACATAAAGGGCCCAGGGCCAGAAAATGGGAAATAAACAAGTGAGTTACTCAGCCCCGGTCCAATGTCGCGTCTTATTGCGGTACCACTGTCGATCAGTGGCCGTCGCTGTCGCCCCTGATGCCGTCGGGCCACTGCGACAAAGTACCTCGAAGATGGCGGCCAAAAGCTCAACATTCAAGTTCCGTACGAGTATGGGAGGAAGATATTTTGGCCCCATGTTTATCTTATATTTACCTATTGGGTTGTAACTTAATACAACAATAAACATAGGCGCCACAGGGAAATGCAATACCGTAGAACGGGGATACTTTACCCGGGGTGGTAACTTTGCCCCACCATGTTTTTTTGTGTATTTATTGTTATATCTTTTTAAAAATGTGAATAAAATCAATTTTTTTAATCAATAGATAAATGCTTTAGGAATAACTTTTTAGAATGAATTGATTTCTTAAGTAAATAATAGGACTGCAGAAAATTGCAAATGGCCACCTACTCAAATGAGAAAAATTTTTAAGCTGAGAAAGTTGACTCAGATAACCTAATTAGTGACTGTTTATTTTGGTTTTATTATTTTTAATTCATGCACTATTATGTTTTCTCTCAAATTCTAAAAATTTTTAGTCATATTAATTAATATAAACTCACAGTCATAAAAATTCAAAAAAGTAGCAATTTGCCGTTTTGGAGGGTAACTTTGTCCACCATTAAATTAATGATTTTGGCTATTTTTTAGGTAAAAAATGCCTTATAAGCATTGTAAACAACTAGTAATACTGTCACGGGCCAAATTACCTTATGCATTCCCTAAGTGTTTTTTCCATTGTATTGTTAATAAATGTGTGTTGAATTCCATACCTTTGTAATTTGTAGTGACTTTGTGATCCTGTGTTTACTCCTGGCCAAGGTCACGAATGAGTGACTTGGTTTTTTTCTTATGTTTTCCACCCTTCCCCCTCCTCTGATGTTGGTTAATCAGTTAGGTCCGTTGCTCCACTTTCTGAGTTATGCATACCAATTAGTTCCTGGTTGTGCTGTCATGCTCTGATTGGTTTCCTCTTTTTCTGGCAACCAATCACAGCATTCTGATGTTACCTCAGGAGCATTCTAGCTCAGGAGCAGACACATCGGTCCTAACACATCGGGCTCCAACCAGCCACCATTAGGGGTGTTGTTTTGTCAACCCTTTCACCTTTAGTGAATGTCATCTTTCTGAGTTTCATGCATTCCTTGTAAGCCTATTCTGTTATCCTTTATGCATTTTTATGGTCCTGGTTGACATTGTTCCCTGTCCAGGTTAGGAAATAGTATTGCTAGCTCTCTTTAATTCCTTTAACACACCTGAGAACATGGTAGTGTCAAGTCAAGGTCAACCAGGCTTGTAGTGTGACAGCCATCTTGTCTCCTACCTGTCTTGCTCTAACATCTAGCCCCCTTGGCTATAGATCATTGAGTTTCTTATGTCGGTTCCTTTTTGGTTTAACCTAGGCTTTCCTGAAATTTGTTGTGTGGCATATGGGGTGTGGCGCATCCAGAACTCCACCATTGTTCAAAATGCATTTTCAGGGCCACACTCAACCAAGGGCTCTCCCACTCTAACGGCTACGCGTCCTTCAAACGCGAAAATAACATCGATTCATAAGCCGACGTGTTATAATACATCCACACAGAAATTATGACAATTTAATTTAGATTAATTAATAAATAAAAAAAAATAAAAAAAAATTTACGATATGTGCTGGCTTATTATCTGTTCTAGCAAAAATTAAAAAATATGATCAATTGCTTCAAAAATATTTTTAAAAACATATATAAGGGCTAATGTTAGTCCAATGGTAGGTTTTCTTTGCTCCAGTAGTGAAAACCAATGAAAAAACAGGGGTAGACAAAGTTTCCCCGTTTAGGTAGGAAACTTTGGCCCACCAATTTTTTTTTAAAAAAATGGACATAAATTAAATTTTAATTTTTTTCAATAACATCATTGTATTCTACGGGTCAAGTTGCCCCTAACATGTTATTCTCAGCTCGTAAGTTTTATTTATAAAATAAGAGCAAAAATGGGCCAAAGTATCCCCGTTTTACGGTACACTTTAAGATATAAATACACATGACACTTAAGAATATAAATATAAGGCATACACTATTAAAATACACTACACTGTAATAATAATAATATATACACTTCAATAAATACACTCAAATAGTATCATAATATAAATACACTCAAATGTAAAAGCACAAACCATTTAGGCAAATAATCACAGATAACTCATATCAGGTCAAACGTTCAGTTTAGGGTTTCTCATAGCATTCAGCAATACTTCCTGTTTTGAGTGAGCTTTTATACTCTGCTAATCTCTCACTAATCCCTAAGGAATGTGTAGATAGCAGAGTGGCCAATGGGTGATGCCGGTTGTGGAATGTGAATGACCACTTCCTGCATCACTCACAGTATCAAGGTGAATGGGGCAAATGGTCAATACAATATATAATTTATATATTTATTGGCCATTACTTTATTATGGGTTATAAATAAGCGCGATATTTATTATCCGTTTATTTATATTTATTGTCTTAGTTGAATATGCCGCCAAAGATGCGATAGCGCACTCTGGTGGCAATTCTCTACCAAAACTACGGTTTGAGACCGTCACAGGATTACTTGCCGACCATATGTTTGAGCTGGGCATCCTGGCCGCCAAGCCCAGTCAGTATTTGTCGGGCAATGATATCTATGAGCGATTTGTTACAATATCGAGTTAACCACGCCGACCTTGTGAATTACCGTAACAGTCCTGAGACCGACAGCATTGTTTATCGCAGTAAATTGGTTATAGTACGTGATTGGAAGAAACGAGTGTTGTTTAGCATCGGTTATCGGCGCTATTTGAAAGCCCTGTATGATCTGATGATAGCTTCACTGCCCATCGGCACTGTCGTTCCGCAGATGTTGAACGGGAATTTTCTATTCCTTTATTGCGACCCTCCAACCTCTTGTTACCCATTAGTTAGTTGACTGACTGACTGACTTGTGAGTTTGTAATGTTTCCTTAAATTTAAATAAAGTTAAATTTTAATTTTAAAAAAATGAAATTTCTAAATATACATCATCCCAAATGATCTCTCTGGTTGTGAAATACTGCTAGAAGATTAAAAGAAAAAATTAATTTTGTAGTAAAATTATTTATGTAAAGAAAATAATTTTATATTTGTATCTATGTTTCTCGATGCGGCGCTGCCCCTTTGTCATTAGGCTGCACTGCGCGTCTTTTACAGGAAAACGAGTACAGGGCGGCCGACGCGCATTGTTAGAGTTGGCTGTGCGAGTCGATCCATCGCCAACTAGTTTTTTTCCTGTTTCGGAAAGTGTAAGACGAGTAGTTTTTCAAACTATACGCATATTTTTAATTTTTTTATTTTTGAGCCGGCTGGTGCTGGAAAAAATATTTTTGAGCTTCCTGGTACTAGAAAAACAATTTTTGAGCTTGCTGGCACTTGGCATAACTTGTATAACATCTCGTTCATATTGTTATTTAGAATTTGAAAGATTGTCTTATTGCAAGTAGTTTCTATTGTTGTAAGTCTAATTGTCGAAAGTCCAATTGTCATGTCGTAATTTCGAATGTGGTAATACATGTCCTATGAATTGTTGTAAGGGCCTTTGTCCATTCAAAAAATATTCCTTGTCGATATATACATTTCCGCAGGTGCAGAGTGAGTCAGTTGCGAGAAATTCGTCAGAGTGCCGGAAAAGGCAAATCGTGCAAATTATTTCGATTATGGGCATTTTTCCAACTTGGTAAAGTGAACGTAGGGAAAAGGTGAAATAAAGTCATAAAACTTGAATTCTCTCAAAACCATAGATGTTATACATTGTACGTTGTGACGGTACCTAAGCAACTTGAGTGAAAAATATGGGGAGTTAGTTTCCTGATTAGTCGAGTTGTCATTGTAATAGTGCAAATTTGATAATAGTTTTTACAAATTTTGTGGCATTTTATTTTGTCAAACAAGGGCGTGTCAGATTCAAAATCCTGTTTGGTCTTGGATGGTTTGCATCATTTTTTTTTTTTGAAAATATTAGATTCAACATCGACTGTTTCTTTTGTTCATAATGTACAATTTTTTATTGCTGCCGATCAGGTGAAGTCAAAATGGTATGATTCCAGAAATGAAATCCATATCAATTTTTTTTTTTTTTTAAAAAACTTTATTGACGTGAAACTCGAAAATTAGGTATACACAGTGTTCTATGAAAACTGAGTAAAAACTTATTTTTTATGAAATGAAAGAATTATACATATGTTTGTTATCTTCATAAATCCACTTTAGAATTTTACTCGAAAATTATTGTAACTCGCGTGAAAATCACATCTATTGCCTCAGGGACAATAAAACCATTCGGGTATCAATATAAATCCTATATAATGAAATGAATCACATAATAATCGATATAAATTTCCAAAAGTTTCGTTAAATTATTCAAATCACGAATTTTGACAAATCATGTGAAAGTTTTGTTACCAACATGTGAATATTTGTAAAATCACAAGTACTTGTTATCAAAATAAAATTGCAACATAAAATGTCTAAAATTGTGTATTTTATTCTAAAATTGTGTATTTTACTCTAAAATTGTGTATTTTATTCTAAAATTGTGTATTTTACTCTAAAATTGTGTATTTTATTCTAAAATTATGTATTTTAGTCTAAAATTATGTATTTTAGTCTAAAATTATGTATTTTAGTCTAAAATTATGTATTTTAGTCTAAATTTATGTATTTTAGTCTAAAATTATGTATTTAGTCTAAAATTATGTATTTTAGTCTAAAATTATGTATTTAGTCTAAATTATGTATTTAGTCTAAAATTATGTATTTAGTCTAAAATTATGTATTTTGGTCTAAAATTATGTATTTTAGTCTAAAATTATGTATTTTAGTCTAAAATTATGTATTCTAGTCTAAAATTATGTATTTTAGTCTAAAATTATGTATTTTAGTCTAAAATTATGTATTTTAGTTTAAAATTATGTATTTTAGTCTAAAATCGTATATTTTAGAGTAAATAATGTTAATTAAACATGGATATTTGTACCTGTGTTTCTCTTGATAGGACGCGGCACTGCCCCTTTGCAGTTAGGCTGCACTGCGGGTCTTTTATGGGAAAACGAGTACGGGACGGCCGGCGCGCATTGTTAGAGTTGGCCATGCGCGTCGATCCATCGCCGCAACAAGTTTTTTTCCCCTTTCGGGGTCCTTTCAACATGTGTTTTAAGAGAAGTAAACTAGTTTTAACGCTTTTGGGGAATATAAGACTGTTAATTTTCAGATTATTACCGAAACCTTTATGATTTTGAGAAGTGTAAGACGTGTAGTTTTTCAAACTATATGCAACTTCTTTTTTAATTTTTGAGCCGGCTGGTGCTGGAAAAAATATTTTTGAGCTTCCTGGTACTAGTATTAAAATTTTTGAGCTTGCTGGCACTTGACACTAGAAAAATATTTTTGAACTTCACTGGTCAAAATTACTATTTTTATGTACATCCCCTCACAGTCGTTTAAAAATAACCATTATTGCGTTAGCCAATCGTGAAGCCCGACACAAATTGCAGCAAGTCCGAGTAAAAACCATGACATCACACCTACTTTGATCTATTCGATTTTGTGTTTTCACTTTATCGTGGCGCCATCTATTGCAGCGAGTTTCAACAACTGCAACCACAATGGCGGCTAATTTTGTGTTCAGTAGTCTACAGTAGGAGAAGATTGAAAAAAAAATTAATTTCATAGTAGCTATTTTTGTAAAGAAAATGATATTTTTTCCCAATATTTCCCAATATTGCCGGAACCTTAGGATTTTGAGAAGAGTAGTTTTTAGTAAAAGTTGAAAAAATAAAAAAATTTTTTGGGCATAAAATCATTTTTTCATTACAAGGTGCGGTTCTTTTATTTATTAATTTTGTTTTTAAATATTTAAATTTTTAAATTTTTGAGCTTCCTGGTACCTACTAGGAAAAAAATTTTTGAGCTTGCTGGCACTTGGCACTAGAAAATATTTTTGAGTTTCACTGGCCAAAATTTTTATTTATATATGGGTTTAATGAGCAAAAATAATGGTATAATAGCAAAAAAAACAAAAACCAATCCCGTTTTTTCTGAATGTCTGCAGCTTGTCGATAAAACGAAAGTTTGTGTCCTGTTGACAAAATAAATATGTGCCCTGACGACGAAATGAATGTCTGCAGCTAGTCGACAAAATGAATGTCTGCAGCTAGTTGACGAAATGAATGTCTGCAGCTAGTCGACAAAATCCATGTCTGTTGCCCGTCGACAGACTGTATTGACATGATTTGGCGACAAAATGTATTTCCATAATTTGTCGACAAGATGACTGTCGACATAGTGCTGTCAACAGAATGCATAGACATGTTTTGTCGATAGAATGACTTGCCTTAGCCTCTCGACAAAATTACCTGGTGACAGAACGACCTGTCGACAAAATGACTGTCGACAACGTGACTGTCGATAACATGTCTGCCGACATAATGCTGTCGACAAAAACACATTCGAAAGAAAGACATTCGGCAGAATGCTGTCACTTCTTAATTTGATAGGACTTAAAACTTTTGTCATACAATCTGCTATCATTTGATCTGTAGGCTGATATTTAATCTTATACAATTTATTTTCGACATCATCTCACAAAAACAATAATTTTCTATCAAAGTGCTTAGTTCTGCAATGATATTTAGCATTATTAGATAAAGCTATTGCAGCTTGATTATCACAATATAATGAAATAGGACTTTTAGCTAAATTAGCCATTTTTAGATCTTCTAAAATTGTTTTAATCCATCTAATTTCTTTAGCAGCTTCGACTAAAGCTATAAATTCCGATTCACATGTGGACTGCGCTACAAGGGTTTGTTTCTTATCTTGCCAAGAAATCACTGATGCACCAAGCATAGTGATATAACCAGCATATGATTTTGCATCTAAACATGCAGTATTAAATGATGCATCTGCAAAACCAATTAGCTGTTTTTCACCTTTATAGTAAACCAAACCAAAACCAGCTTTGCCTTTAAGATGCGTTTAGCAGCCAACCAATGACACATTTTTGGATCATTTAACCAACATGATAAATATGAAACTGCATATGCCAAATGCCGAGTTGCCTGAGCCAAGCACATCAAAGCACCCAATAGTTCACGGTAGGGCTTGCTTTGGGCACTTAGTCCAGTAAGATAATTTGGGTCATGAAATCTATATGACGGATCTAAAACTGAATGTGCTATCTTTGCATCTGGCATTTTAAATCTTGACAACAACTCATAGTCTTCTCTATTAACTTGTACATTTCTTCCTAGTAAGCTTTTAATTTCTCCTAAATCCTTAATTTGAAATTCAGATTTTAGTTCCTTCATAACTTCATTCAATAAATCTAAGTTATTTGTAATAACTGGCAAATCGTCTACATAAGTTGCCATAATTATTAAATCATTGTTTCTCTTATACAAATATAAGCAGGATTCTACAGTTAACTTTGTAAAACCCATATGTGATAACTTAGCATGTAGAGTGCGATGCCACGCTTGTCCGGCTTGCGGTAAGCCGTACCACGCTTTATAAAGCAAGCAGACATCGGACTCGGAGCTTGATTCGGAATAACTCTAAAGGTGCATTTTCATTTGCGAGAAATGCCATTTCTCGCGCCTAATTTTCAATAATCGCGCAACAAAAATCGCACGCTTATCCATTTTCATGCAAGCTAGACTTGCAAAAGCGCGCGATTGTTGGCGCGATTCTGCTTCTGGCGCGCTTCTGTCGAGTCTAGCTTTGCTCACAAAATCGCGCCTAAAATCGCGCCATGTGACAACAATTTTGACATTTGAACAGGCCCCACCCACAATTGCAAATGGCGCTGATTTTTTTTCCTCCACTTGAATTTTTAATCTTGATTAATCAATGCCATCCACATCCAGAAAAGCCCAAAAATAATAAATTCAGCAATATTTGATGCTAAACATTTCACACTAATGTATATTTTATGAAATGTCAACTGATTTTTCAAAAATTTTTGAAAGCCAGAAGTGGCTCTTTGAGCTCTAATGAAAATGCTCAAGCCAGAGCTTGATTTTTAGAGCGGCGCGATTGTTGGCGCGATTTTTTTTGTGGCGCGATTTTTTTTGTGGCGCGAGAAATTCTCTCGCAAATGAAAATGCACCTTTAGGTTGCTTCATATAAACTTTTTCTTCTAACTTTGCGTGTAAATACGCTGTCCCGACATCATAGTGCCGTGTCTGAAAACTATACATAGCAGCCAGTGCAAGTAATAATCTAATAGTAGACAATCTTGCAACTGGAGCAAAAGAATCTTTAAAATCAATTCCCTTGTACATATTGAAGCCTTGCGCTACTAATCGTGCTTTATATTGAATTATATTACCAAAATTATCTGTCTTTTGTTTAAATACGTACCCATTTACTTCCTATAATTTTGGCATTTTCAGGTTTTGGCACTATTGTCCAAGTGTTTTTCAATTTATGAGAAGACATTTGAGAATTCTTGGCTTTTTTCCATTCGGATTTCTGAGGAGATGACATTGCCTCTTCATAAGTTATACTAAACTCGATACTAAAGTCGATACTAAATTATCATTCTTTATGTAAACACCAGCCAAGTTCAGAGCACTTGGAAATGAAGGTGGCTTGAGTGGTACAATTAATGAACGCTTAGTACGGTGTCTACGCCAATCTGTTGCCTGATAAGATTAGACTTGGCGTCTCACTCGTGTAGAAAAATGAGTACTGACTGGTTGTAAATTCTGTTGACAAACAGTAACCGGATCTTGAATACTAACTGGTTGTAAAATCTGTTGACAAACAGTTCTTTGGGTTGCCCCTCATTCATTGGCAAATAAACCATATCAATTCCATCTTCATTAGGTATTGATGATTTAATTAACAAATCACCACCTATTTGTGACTCATTAAATTTCACATCTATAGCTACTGATACTTTTGATGTTAAAATGTCATAAAACTTCCAACCCGGTTGATTTTTTGGATAACCGACAAAAATTGCTTCTCTTGCTGTTGGTTGGAGTTTATGTCTAGGAACCCAAACATAAGCTACACAGCCAAATACCCTTAAGTTAGAAATATTAGGCTTTTGATTAGTAAACCTTTCAAAAGGGGTTTTATTTAATAATCGCTTAACTGGTTACCGATTTGAAATATATGCTGCTGTAGCAGCTGCTTCAGCCCAAAACTTAAACGGTAATTTAGACTGCAACAACATTGTTCGAGTCTTTTCAATAATTTTCCTATTTGCACGCCAAGCTATTTCATTCTGCTGGGGTGTGTAAATAATAGTACCGTAAGGACGGGTGAATGTGGCCAAAATTTTCAGAAAAATGTTAATAACTAAATAACAGTACAAGATAAAAATGTAATTTTTGTCCTATTATGAGGGCATAAGTAAGGTGTACGTGCTGCAATATGTTTGTTTTTCAATTCTAAGTAGTTTTATGGGATGGCCACATTGACCCTCAAGGTCGGGTAAATATGGCCATGTCTTTAATGTTAATAAAATGGCTATATTCTACCTTCTGTAGGGTCAATGTGGCCAAGAAAAATGTTTTTAAAAAAGGTTTTAATATATTTTCGTTTTTATTTAATTTTTTGTAATGTAGTACTGACTTGAAATTATCAAAAAAATTCTTTTATTTCGTATCAAAAAGAAAGGTTCATTTCTTATATAATTTTTTGATTACAGCTTTGTATAACATGTTTTTATTTTAATCAGTTTAATCACCTGAGATTAATCACATTTTAATTAGTTTAATCACCTGAAATTAATCACATTTTAATTAGTTTTATCACTTGAGTTTAATCACATTTATATATAAAATCTTTCCCAGGCATATTGTTCTTGAATAGTTTTATAGCTGTATCTTTATGGTCAAAGTAATCTTTCAAAAACATTTTGAAGTCATGCTTGTCAATTGGAAACCCACTTTCAGACATCAGAATCAAATGATTTGTGAACATTTCTTCCTCTTCAACAGTTAAGATCAGCTGTCCACCTGGTTTCAAAGTGTGTTTTCTCTGAATTTTATTCTGGAATGTGCATCTCGGTATTCCAAATCTTATGCTGGCTTCTTGTTGCGAAAGCAGGCCTCCAACAACCATTTGTACTGCCGTGTTGATTGTTTGATCATCGTGTACCTTATTCCGACGGCATCCAGGTCTAGGTTTATATTTGCTTGGCATTGTTACAACCTTAAAATGATAATTTAACAATAACAAATATTTGTTGACACTACTATCATCAAAAACAAAATACAAATCCTATTCTGGAAGACAAACCATGCTACACAGTAGGCGCAGCCATCTTGCTTTCACTAAGTAAAACAACTTCCGGTGGAGGTTGAATATGGCCACAAGGGGCCACATTAGCCCTCCAATGTAACTGTTGTAGGTTTGCTCATTTTTTTTCATTGAGGACAGAATATTATAATATTATATTTTTTTTCTAAATGTAAACATGTTATAGAATGTACTATTAATTTGTGATCTCAATAATTGCTCATTTTTTTTCTACAGACCACTTTTATACATGTACAATTTCCGTATCATACACACCGTGCAGCAAAAAGATACTTGGAGGATTTCAAAATTCATATTAATGAATTTGTTTTCAGCATTTTATTTTGTAAACATTCAGCTTACATAAAAAAAAGTTAGAACCAAAAATATGATTGGCGGAAAGTCTAGGATTTTTTTTCTACAAAATTATTTTTCGGCTGCATTCACCCGCAGCGGCCACATACACCCGCCCTTACGGTACGTTGATGTTTAATATCTTTATTTGCTAACAGGGTCTGAAAATCCTTGTTTACGAACTCTGTTCCATTATCTGACCTAACTATTTGAATCTCATTTTTAGTTTGGTTTTCAAAAATAACATAAATTTCTGAAAAACATCTGTTACTTGATCTTTTGATTTACCGTAAGGGCGGGTGAATGTGACCAAAATTTTCAGAAAAATGTTAATAACTAAATAACAGTACAAGATAAAAATGTAATTTTTGTCCTATTATGGGGGCATAAGTAAGGTGTACGTGCTGCAATATGTTTGTTTTTCAATTCTAAGTAGTTTTTGTGTTTTTTAAAAAATTTTGGGATGGCCACATTGACCCTCAAGGTCGGGTAAATATGGCCATGTCTTTAATGTTAATAAAATGGCTATATTCTACCTTCTGTAGGGTCAATGTGGCCAGGAAAAATGTTTTTAAAAAAGGTTTTAATATATTTTCGTTTTTATTTAATTTTTTGTAAAGTAGTACTGGCTTGAAATTATCAAAAAAATTCTTTTATTTCGTATTAAAAAGAAAGGTTAATTTCTTATATAATTTTTTGATTACAGCTTTGTATAACATGTTTTTAATCAGTTTAATCACCTGAGATTAATCACATTTTAATTAGTTTAATCACCTGAAATTAATCACATTTTAATTAGTTTTATCACTTGAGTTTAATCACATTTATATATAAAATCTTTCCCAGGCATATTGTTCTTGAATTGTTTTATAGCTGTATCTTTATGGTCGAAGTAATCTTTCAAAATCATTTTGAAGTCATGCTTGTCAATTGGAAACCCACTTTCAGACATCAGAATCAAATGATTTGTGAACATTTCTTCCTCTTCAACAATTAAGATCAGCTGTCCACCTGGTTTCAAAGTGTGTTTTCTGTGAATTTTATTCTGTAATGTGCATCTCGGTATTCCAAATCTTATGCTGGCTTCTCGTTGCGAAAGCAGGCCTCCAACAACTGCCGTGTTGATTGTTTCATCATCGTGTACCTTATTCCGACGGCATCCAGGTCTAGGTTTATATTTGCTTGGCATTGTTACAACCTTAAAATGATAATGTAACAATAACATAAGTATTTGTTGACACTACTATCATCAAAAACAAAATACAAATCCTATTCTGGAAGACAAACAAACCATGCTACACAGTAGGCGCAGCCATCTTGCTTTCACTAAGTAAAACAACTTCCGGTGGAGGTTGAATATGGCCACCAGGGGCCACATTAGCCCTCCAATGTAACTGTTGTAGGTTTGCTCGTTTTTTTTCATTGAGGACAGAATATTATGATATTATATTTTTTTCTAAATGTAAACATGTTATAGAATGTACTATTAATTTGTGGTCTCTCAATAATTGCTCATTTTTTTTCTACAGACCACTTTTATACATGTACAATTTCCGTATCATACACACCGTGCAGCAAAAAGATACTTGGAGGATTAAAAAATTCATATTTTTGGTTCAAACTTTTTTTTATGTAAGCTGAATGTTTACAAAATAAAATGCTGAAAACACAAATTCATTAATTTAATTGGCGGAAAGTCTAGGATTTTTTTTCTACAAAATTATTTTTCGGCTGCATTCACCCGCAGTGGCCACATACACCCGCCCTTACGGTAAGCAACTCAACAAAGATTGTCCTTGAATAATCGTCAACTATTGTAAAAATGTATTTAGAACCAATAAGCGACTGAATAGACATTGGTCCACATAAGTCCACATGTAATAGTTGCATAGGATACGTCCCCACTATGTATGATAAAGGAGAAAATGACTTTCTTATTTGTTTATCCTGACTACATATTGTACACATAACCCTAGGATTATAATTGTTCAATATCATACCAGTAACCATGCCTTTTCTCACAAGATCTCTTAATGACTTAAAATTAATGTGACCCAGTCTATTGTGCCACAACTTTAATTTTGGTATCTTATCCACAACTAATTTTGATTTGGTAGGACTTATTGATAACCTATTAACATCATTCTTAACTTGAATTAAATTAGTTATATTCTCAAGATAAAGTTTATTTTGAACAAACCTGAAAATCTTTTAGCAAATAAAACATCTAAATTTGCACTACTTAGCACAACACAATAATCATGTGTAAAATTAACAAAATAACCCTTCGCTGTTAACTTACTAACAGAAATTAAGTTACTTTTAAGTGTAGGTTTACAAAATACATCCTTAAGTAATAAAACTTTTTTCTTACCATTCACTAGAACTGTTAAAATAAGATTTCCCTGACCAAATACTTTAATACTTTTATCATCTGCCAAAATTATTTCTTTAGACAATTGCTCATGCATATTCTCCAATAAAGATCTATTACAACACACATGTGCAGTTGCACCTGAATCTATATACCAATCCAAACAGTTAATAGGGTTGGAAACAGTGCCATCACTGTTTAAATCAGCATCAGCACCATTTCCAAAACTTGCATTCAATGCAAAATCATAACTTGTGCTTATACTCGGTCTTGATCTCAGGTCATTTGATGTTTGATCACTATGCATAATTACCTGTGATGACTGAAAACCACGACTTCTTCCTCTTGACCGTTGAAATCCAGTGTTTGGGAATGTTTGTCTTGGTTGACCTCTAAAAAAATTCTGTGTAGATTGAGGGGATTGCCAACAATCCTTCATTCTATCTCCTGGACGTCCACAATTATAACACTTTAAACCTCTTTTCCTCTGTTCTGGAAATTACTTGGACAGGGTCTTGCACCAAACGATGTTCCAGGATTAGGAAACATATTTGCACTTTCAATAACTGATTCCTTCGATTTAGATCTTTGTTCCTCTGATAAAACCATCTTTTGGATCTTTTGCAAAACTTAAATCCTTAATGCTTATTACTCCAAAGTTTCTCACGACTTGGTTATATGTTGTGCTGCGTCCGGTTTGGGATCTTCTTAAGTAGGCGCCGGGTTGAAATTGGCGCAGGTGGCTGCTGCTAGGCAGACTTATCACCGTGGCTGTTTGTCATGGGGTTTTTAGGGTTGAGTTCACTAAAGACTGAATTCGGATTCACTGGATCTGGCTCCGCTACAAATAGTGGCCAGACTTGAGTGAATCAGATATAAAAATACCTCAGAAATACTAATACTAAACAGTTCTAATAAGAACTTGAGCTCCGCGCAATGAAGGTGGCCCGTGTAACCGATAATGTCGGTCCAAGTGTGTTCGAGATCGAACAAGCGACGCAATGGTCGCGATAAACGCTCTCTGTTGAAACAGAGCAAGCAGGGCTGTCCTCACGACAAAGAGGCCAGCAAAAGTGCTATCCTTGTTGAGAAAACAAGGCCAGCAGTGGTTCAAAGTGATTCAAGCGAATATCTCGGTCAACCTTTTACAATGTAATAAGGGTGATCTCGTGAGATGTGTACGGTTTGAATATTTTACTTAGACTGAATCTTTCAGTTGAGGACAGGATGTCGATGACATCATATCCTGCGCTCGGAAGGCGCGAGTTTCACTAATTGAGTCCCTTGGAGAACACAGACGTGCACCCGCATGCAGAAGCACTCTATTCCTACTCTAAGTGGATGAGGAGGTGACACACCTCCTCATCCGCGTGCCTCAACTAGCGAAACAGGAAACAATAAAATAAACCCACAATTCTATTGAGTTATAAAATAATATCTTTTATTTACATATTAATTAATACTAAACCCGACACTGTCGAGGTGGACCCGTTTGGGTCACCACAGTTGATGTGACACCTTTTAATATAAATGCACATACTTCTGCCTCTTTAATATATATACTAGAAGATACCATTCTTTCAATTAACTGGATAGATTTATTACTGTAAGTCAGTGCTGATTCAGACTGTCATTTTTAATGAAACCAATTCAGTCCTAAGATTAACATTCAGTTCTTGTAATTCACCTTGATATTTTTCTTCAAGTTTATCCCACACATCCTTGGTAGTCTTAATATTCATAACAAACTGGAACTGGGACTTATGCACCGCTGTCAAAATTATATTTAATGCTTCCAAATCTGATTTTTTCCAGATTTTAAGCCTATCTTCAAATTGGTCTTGTGTTTCAGTTTCAATCTTGACTGGAGCAGATTCACTGACAATATTCCATAGATCTTTTAATTCTAAATAAATCTGCATTCTGTATTTCCACTCATAGTAGTTAGATCCATCCAGCTATCTACACCCATCAAAGTAGAATCTAAAATCTTTGGTGTTGACATTTTTAGAACATTAGGCTTATCTTTGTAGGCACAACAATATTTGCAATATAGAATTCCAACAAATTTTTCTTGGAATCCACAAATAAATACAATCAACAATTCTTACAATTTTCTTTCCATAGCCTGAAGAGCCCATAACCTGATATGATCCATAGAATACTTAGGCCGGATGGCCAAATTTAAGAGACTTTTACATGTCGTCTGCTGGCCAAATTTAAGAGACTTTTACATGTCATCTGCTAGCTTTCTTTATTTATGTGTTAACAATACAAGTATACAATACAAGTATTACATTATTGCCTAACAGCCATCAAATGTTAATGATTGTTTGCCATCAAATGTTAATGATTGTTTGCCATCAAATGTTAATGATTGTTTGCCATCAAATGTTAACGATTGTTTGCCATCAAATGTTAACGATTGTTTGACATCAAATGTTAACGATTGCTTGCCATCAAATGTTAACGATTGCTTGCCATCAAATACTAGAAACTGAGTGTGAATTGATGGTTGAGAGTTGAGACAGAAAGATTTCCTGGAGAAATCTCAGAGAAATCTCATTGATTTTTAGTGATCGGGATTTACCACCCTTTTTGTCATGGTGCCAAAGAGTGGGTTAAAAGCTTCGAAATTGCCATGCTGAGTTGTAGGTGATGTAACTTGTCTGTTACCATCTGTGTTGGAGGTTTTGCTTGATTTCATTGAATCTAAAGTTAGGAATTGTTTGAATCATGATCCGGCTACTATTGATGTTCTGGTTGAACTTAATTCAATGGGTGTGGTATGGGGAGCTGCAAGGGATGCGCGAGAGAGGACAGCAACCACAGAGGCCAGGTGGCCATGGCGGCGCAACAATAAGAAATTCAGGAAATTGCAATTAAGATTAAAAGCTATTGTTAGTTAAACAAAAATAAAAATTAATTCTTCAATTTTTTACTCACTATTATTCGCTATTTTCAGTTTGAGTGGCGCCACCCTAGTGAGCAGTTATTGAACTATCGTAAGTAGGATAACGTGAGTTGCAAAATGACATTAAGTTAGGCTAAAGGTGAGGAAAAAATGTGTTGTCGGTACTTTTGTTAATTTTTCTGTGTTTTTCTATTGAAAAATTGATAATTTGATTAATTTTTTTTTTTTTTTTTTGTACTGAGATTTTGTTTTTTCGTGCCGGAGATGGTTCACTTGATACGGCATGAATTTATTGAATCTCCGTCAAAAGTACAAAAATGATAAAAATGCAGTTTTTCTTCACTAAAAACATTTCTTTACTTAAAAATATTAAATTATCAGCTGTTATTTTTAATTTTTTGAAAAAGAATGGAGTTATTCCATTGAATAAGCTTCATAATCCATATGCAAGATGCACAACAATATAAATGTGTGCCGGTTATCCTACTTCGGCAGCCATTTTTTTTTTGCAGCGCCCTCTATAATCACTGAAAATAGCGAATACAGACACATCATTGTGATAAAAAAATTGAAAAGCTAATTTATATTTTCGTTTAATTCAAAGTAAATGGCGCTATTAAAATAGATGTTTCCGTATTGTTAGTTAAAAAACTATTATGTAGTAATTTACAAATAAATAAACAAATAAATAAATTAATAAATAAATTTTAGTGAATCGGGCCCAATATCAATTATTACTAAAAACTACACCTAACAAGAATATTTTATTTTTAGCAATTGAAAAATAGAATTCACTACACTTTATTTACAATCAAATCAATCCCAACAGACCCACTTAGAATGGAGAAAAAATTGTCACAATATCAGTTTAACAAAATGACGAGTTAATTGTTTTATAGACTAAAGTTTTTTAAATGCACCACTGCTGACAATCAGTCTGGTGTGTGAGGAGGTTCTTTGCTGAAATATGGAGCTGTGTTAGGAACAAGTAGCGTGTGACAAACATCACACACTTTCGATTGGCGGTTGTTGGGGCCACTAAGCACAACTTTTGAAGTGCATTCGTAACAAAATATTTTGCCGCAATGTCGACAATGTCTCTGGAATTGCAAAGTAACTATTCAATTTGAAAAAATAAAAATATGAAATAAATATTGAACTAACCCTTTTCCTAGTGGGGCCGTGAAAGGGTTGTTTACAAGTTGTACATTCGACTATATCTTCTTCATGTTGCCACCGTACTTCGTTTTCTGAGTCACGAATTTTTTCAAGTTGCACCTACACGAAAATATATTTTTATTATGCACGAATTATTTACAGCAAATTTTTTACCTGGAGAGACTGAGATAACTTAACAAAATCTCTTTGCACCGCTTCGCCGTTTTCCAACTCGACTTGGAGCGCTTGTACTTTACATTTGAGCTGGTAAACTTCTTGTTCGAGCGTGTTTTTTGCCGCATTCAAATCCTCAGTCTGTTTTTGTAAACCGTTGATTAGTTGCTTCAAACCACTCCTAAGTTCTTCTTGTTCACGGATCAACCGTTCCAATTCGGACCGTTTCTTATGCTCCTCTTCAAATTGTTGTTTAATACTTTCACATATTCCTGCAATGCACAAACAAATCAGCACTGACCAACCAATCCAAACTAGTACCGTATTAGTATTACCTCGAGTATTACCCTACATTGAATGCCATGGCAAAAAAAGTGAATTTTACCAGAGAATTTCTGGTACTTTTTCTGCCCTGGCAGATAATACAAATTCATCGTAGAAATTATCCGCCCTAGTTAAATCCGCCCATTTCCTCCATGGCGTTCTTTCAATGCGGGATAATACTGTAACACTTTTCTTAATTTTTTGAGACCACAAATACTATTAAATATATTAGTAAAGCTTAGTACTCTTAAGCTAGACAAGGGTTAGGGTATCAAGTCAAAACCTCACCAGCCCTAACCTCGCCAACAAAAATCGAGGTGAAATTTCCTCGCTGCCACAAACCTCGCCTCACTTAAACCTAGCCTTAAAAACCTTGCCAAACTAAAATTTTTATATTAAATTAGGTCACTGCAACGTCTATGTTTTAACAATGAATTAGTGTTATTAATATCAAAATGTCAACTTGTTCCAAACTCATCACAAACTTTTATCAAATTTGAAGTCACTTTGAGTCTCCTATTATCTTTAAACAGAGCTCATTACTAAATCAAAGAAATACATAATTTTTATTTGTTTTTGAACATGTGTCAAAAATCAAATTTTCTCAGATAAAATAATGCTTATGATTCTTACAAACTACAGTTTCAGGGTAAATAGATAGTTTTTCATACAATCATACATGCAACACAGGACTGCTCAAAAACAAATAAAAGATTTCTTTGATTTAATAATGAGCTCTGAGTAAAGAGTAACGAGTAAAGATTTTGATATTAATGTAAGACTAATTCATTGCCGAAACATTTGCAGATAGACGTTTGCAATGTCATGGTTTAAAGAGACTAGGTTCAAGGAAGACTGGGTTCAAGGGAGACTGGGTTCAAGGGAGACTGGTTCAAGGGAGACTGGGTTCAAGGGAGACTGGGTTCAAGGGAGACTGGGTTCAAGGGAGACTGGGTTCAAGGGAGACTGGGTTCAAGGGAGACTGGGTTCAAGTGAGACTGCGTTCAAGTGAGACTGCGTTCAAGTGAGACTGGGTTCAAGTGAGACTGGGTTCAAGTGAGACTGGGTTCAAGTGAGACTGGGTTCAAGTGAGACTGGGTTCAAGTGAGACTGGGTTCAAGTGAGACTACCCACCAACTTGCGTTCGGAGCATATCGATTTCCTGAGTTAACGTATCCTCCAAATTATCTTTTAACTGATGTTCAGATTTAACATGATCTTTAAGAAACATGATTTCACCGCGCAGCGTTTCCTCTGTTTGTTCCTTCGCAACCTTTGCCACTATTAAGTCCTCTCTCATTTTCAACAATAGATGATACATTTCCTTAAAAAAAATAATAAAAGAATTATAATCTATAAACAAATAACAAATATAAATTTTACATTCATATCACTAGGTAAATCTATTTCTTCATTCTGCATCTGCTGCGCATGTGCAGAATGCTTGCCAACAAGAGAGTCATTTTCGGCTTGCAATTGATTCAAATTCGCCTGAACTTGATCACGCGTGTCGGACAAAAGTTTCAACTGTTCGTGAACCGAATCATAACAACCCCTAAATCGCTGCTGAACGTCTGCGCACGCGTTCTCGTTTTCTTCGAGTTGTTTGTTTAGCGCATCCAAGTCGTCCTGCACTTGCGTCGCCATTGTGTTGAATTTCTCTTCTAATTCTTTCTTGACGCTCAATTCGCGGTTTAATTCGTGTTTGGATTGCTCAATTGTATGCACCAATTGTTGGATTTTCTTCTCCAATTCTTTTTCGTGTTCTTGAACGTTTTGTAATTGTGCTTCGTAGTTGCTACACATGTCGCAAGTCCTGCTCATTTTGTCGCGTGCTCTTTTCACCTGAAATTGAAGCGAAAAAAAATCAATCAGATAAAAATTAGTTGCTGACATTTTAATTGTTTAATAGATGATTAATTTGACCAATTTAAATAATTACGGTTTGGAATAAAATCATACCAATTGCTTTGTTAATCACTTAGCTGCCATTCAACCACATAACAAATTGACACCATTCGGGTGATTCAACACAAGTAACAATAACAACATAAACTCAAAATTTGCATATAACAGATACGTTAAAGGGTTTACGACATCAAAAATTTTACGACTAAATAATGTTTGCCATTTTTTAAAATAGCCAAACTTGTTTTTTTTTTTTTTTTTTTTTACTAGTCTCCAGAACACGTTTATAAAATCATTTTGTAGCCCAAACAACTCATTTGAGCTTGGTGAGGGAAAGTGTTGGCCACTGCTAGTAGGGCGCTGTTTCTGACGTCACAGTTTGTATTCCCCATATTAAATGCATAGGATTTACATCACAAGAGGTAACAATCATGCAAATTCTCGATTTGGTCTCGCTTTAATTTCTCACTTTTCATATTGTCGTCTGCTCGTTTTCACAACTTCAACATTGGGTTTAAACTCCTTAATATTTTTCAAAAAAACTCTAAAAAAATATTTAAGAGTTTTTAACAATGCTTGATCCAATGAACCAATAAAAAACGTGATGATGTAAACCCTTTAATAGTTTGACTGTAGTTTCTAAGCAGCAGCATTTCCAAATTAACCTTCCAAGAGCCAATAATGTATACAAATGTATACTATTGGTTTAACATTGTTCATTGGAATCATTGGCTCATTTGCCTGTAAAAAGACTTTGAAAAGCACTTTTAAGAAATTGAACTATCCCTACTCTCTCAAAAAAGCATGGATGCTTATAAATGTTATGTGCACTGTGCAAACTGCATAAAGGAGCTTAAATCAACAATAACCTCATCTTGCAGAAGCTGCCATTCTTTTTCACTGACAAATCTCTTTCCTTCTATGTCAGTTGTAAGCGTTTCGGGTCTCGTTCGAGCATTTTGGAGCATGACTTTTCTCATTTCTTGCTCGGGCGTCAAATCAGCCAACGCTTTGAACTGAGCTTCGGTCAAACTTGGAATTCGTTCACTCAAAGGTGGATTCATCGTGCTGTCCAGCAAATCATCGTCCATAAATAAATTCGTCGGCCGAGAAAGCAAATCGACACTCGAGGAAAATAAATCCATTATTGTCGAATCTTCGTTCACACTTGTGTCAAGTAATGACATAACTTCGCTCTTTGATCCCTAAGACAATTTAAAATTTTGATTACGGTATATTTTTATATAAAATTATTAAATTCCTCGACTAACATCCAAAGCGAGAACATCGTTAAGGGAAAGTGGAGTCTCGATACTTTGTTTCAGCACTTCCGGCGGTTTTTCGCGGTGTGGAGACGGAGATAATCTCTTGCGAACGGAAAATCTAGATAAAATGGGAGAAGACGAAGTATTTTTCGTATTTGTATGTACAGATGAGTTTTGATCTTTATTTATTTCCTTCTCTTGCCGCTCTTCATCGCGTTTCTTCATTTCTACACATAATAATAAAATAAATTATTTCTAAAAATTTTTTTCAAACAACTGCCATTAATTGTTTCCAATAAACCCATTACAGTGTACCACCTGTTTAACTTTTAGTCTATAACTATAACAATTTCAACAACATCGCAAAGGTTACACGTGTGTTTGTGTGTTTGCACTTTGCACACTGCAATAAACCCATGTCAACAAAATGATGTTGAAATTGTTATTACAAATCTGCGTAAACGAAAATAACGTGATTAAAATATTTTATTCGAAGTGTCTATTTGCACATATGTGTGAACAAATAGCTTCGGCCTATTTTATTTTTGAGTAAATAGCAAATGTCACGCATTTTTAAGCATTATTTGACGTATAATGCACCTCCAAGCTGCCTTTGTTGTTCCATGGTGAGCAAACTACGCATTCGACGTAGATCACTGAAATGTAGTCGTTGCGATTCGAGGAAATAGTCGTTAGCACGTTGCCATGTTTGTTTCAGATCGTTGTGCTCCCGTTTTTCGATTTCCAAAATCCGACAAACTATAAATAAATAAAATTTAGCAAGAATAAATATATAAATAAAAAAATTATTTAAAAAAAAAAAAAAAACCTTACTTGAATTTCGTTGCGTAATTTCTCTGCATCATCCTGCAGAACTAATTTCTGCGTTTGCAGTACTGCAACGTACATCTCTAAATCGCTCCGTGATGATTTTTCCACTTTTAAATCTTCACTCATATCTTTCAACTTTTTAAATAATATAAAAATTAATTATTTTTTGTCTATTATTTTAAATTTGAGATTACCTTTTCGTCCAATTCCTCCACAACTTCAGTCGGTGTTTTACCTTTTAAGAGTTCCGCAACTGCAGTCGAACCATTAAATAGATTAACCTACAAAACAATAAATTTATCATTAAGAATAAAAATTAAAAATTAAAAATTACTTGAGCTGCTTCGTATCCTCGTAATTGATCATCAGCAGCTCTTAATTTGTCTTTTAACGCTTTAATCTCCTCCTCCAACGGTATAACGAGACTGCGTAACATTTCCGCATCTTCCTGGGCCTGTAATAATTATTTTCCAAAAAAAATGAAAAATATCATTTTTTAATTTTTTTTGATTTGTTTGGATTACGGACAAAATGTTTAAAAAAATTTAAAAAGTATATTTTTTTGTAATAAAAATTTGACTTACCCACCACCCGTTGCTTGATGTCAATCTTTGTTGCTAAACAGCAGAAAAAAAATCTGCGTTTAGACAACTTATAAAAATTTATAAAAAATAAAAAAAAACATTAGAATTAAAAAGGGTAAAAAAGAAAAACTAAAGGTGCAGATTTGCAAGTTTTAAAAATTGGTTTTAATACCTCTGTTTATTAAAATTTCTGATTTCAATGGCAATTTGATATGTTAGTTAAAATAAATTTTAACTTCTTCATCTAAAACCATACAGTAGTAGTACTGACCAATAACTGGTCATCCAGTGCTTTCAACTATTCAGTGGTCTTTCTCAGTAGTTTACTGCATCGGTTGTTATCAATGAATGACAAATGAATTGGTGATAACATGATAAATAGGGTATTTTATAGAGTATTAACATGTTATCACCATCTCATTTGACATTCATTGAGAACAACTGATGCAGTGTAAACCACTGAGGAAGACCAGTGAATGATCGAAAGCACTAGACTAAAACCATAATACTGGTGATTTAAACTAGCATATCAAATTGCCATTGAAAACAAATTATTGTAAATTGAAGAGATATGCATTGAGGTAGGTATTTTATAAAAATTTTGTTAAAACAAATTAAATTTTAAAAAAAATTGTGTTTTCACTCATTAAGTACAGGTGGGAATGTCAAGTTTTAATTAAATCAATTCCTAACCTAAAATAACTGACATAAATGACACGATGAATGACAAATGTCCGTAATCCAAACCTGCAAATCTGGATAATTATCAATGCAAAATAAAGAAAAATGATAAAACTACATTGAAAATGAGAAATAATATAATTGGAAGCTAGAAAAATAATTAATTTTCTATGCCTTTTTCATGCTGTATTCCAAGTTGTCGTGAAGATTTTCATTGCTTTGTGAATGCGCATTCAAACTGCCCACTTTTTTAGCCAATGTTTTCGTCATTACAGACAAAACGCCTTCCCTAAAAATACATTAAAAAAATTGTATTGAATAAGAATTTGTGTTTGTGTAATATGGATTAATAAGTATTGAATATGAAAATTACTGTAGTTAATAGAAAGACAAAATTCATTTGCTAATAGGAGGCACTTATAAAAGGAATTGTCAAGTGTCTGTAAAAGTATGTAGGGAGGTATAATTCTCTAATTTAAATGTTGCCAAACATTTAAAAACAAAATCACTCCTGGAAATTTTTTCTCTCCAAATTAATATGGAATTTAAAAGTAAAAGATTAGTCAAAATTGAGTTCGTGAGGTAATAAGATAATTAAAAATTCATTCAGAAAATAGAATTTTTGACGTAAAATTTGGAATTTGAATCTGATAACCCTTCATTTTATTGTTCTACACTTACAAACTTGTAAACCTGTTCTTCAACTTAACTCCCCAAGTAAACATATTAAAACCAAGAATAATCCCCATTAAATCCAACAATTTTTAATCATTTAATCACGTGCAAAGCCTTGATTCATCTATAACACCAAAATACTAAATTAAATAATAAAATTCCCATTTCTTCAGAATCCTTATTATAAAGCTGTCATCTTTTTTACACATATTTCACTTAATTTAAACTTACTTATCAGTCGTCGTTTGACTTCTCAATTCCTGATTCTCACTCTCCAATTGCTCCTTAATCCTCGTCAAAAACTTAATATCCTTTTCAAACCTCGTATTAGCATAAACAGACTCATTAACAGTTTCCTCCATTATTTGTCTCAACGACGCTAGCTCATCCTCAGCCTTTCTCTTCTCAGTTTCCATATTATCCAACGTAACCAAAATAACTGTCAATTGCGACTTATTTTCATCCAAATCTTTTTGTAATTTATTAATTTCCATCTGCAAAACCTCTTTATCGTTCAATATAGTTGTACTCGTATCTCTTTCGCGTTGCAATTCATCTAAAAATCGAAAAACAAAATTAATTACTTCATTTTTTCAATTATTTTCAAACACCTACGGTACCTTCTTTTTGCAGGAACAAATCCTTCAGTTTTGCGCGTTTCATCCCGAATTCCGCTTCCATTTCCTCTTTTTCCTGAACAAGTTCTCGTTCTCTCTTTTCTAGATAATCCAATCGTTCGTGTAGTGCGTTATTATCTATAAATGGGTGAAATATGTTAACGGTGATTTGTGCTTAATGATACACACAAAATCGATCGTGCGATTGAATCAATCAATTAAAATGTGTATAATTTCTTAACCTTCTACGTTTCCATTTGCAGCATTCACACTTAATTCGTTTTCCATTGTTTTTAACTGGTGCTGGTGAAAATAGTTGATTCATGTAAAACTGAATACACCACTGACTTGTGAGACGATAAATCCTAGTCTGCGTAGCAGCCGCCAGAGCGAGCCACCTCCCTTTTCCCTTTCCGTCTGCACTTTCGGCTTTCGCTTATAACCAGAAGTAAATTTACTTCTGTTATAACCAATGTCCGCTAAAAAAAAAATTGCATTAGACAGCCTAATTATTTCTCTGTCCAAGCTTCTGATTTTCAAATTGATTGGCCCATCTGGTGATTTTTAATTATATTTTAAAAAGCCCAAGCCAATTTATTTTAAGGAAAGGTGTGCAGCAATCATACTCCAGCTTTCGGGCCGAATTATGTGGCCAAATCGTCGCTCACGATTTTCGACTCGAATTTTTTTCAATTGAGACAGTTTTTTCTTTGTTGTAATGTCAATTTGAAAAATGAAATTTCTTTTACGACACCATTTTTGGCCGCGTTCGGTGGATCGAATGCGGCCAAAAAACGAGTCAGCCCCTTCTCGGTTTGTATGGAGCTGGCACGATGCTTCGAACCTGGCTGGCTACACTTTCTCGGAGTATTGTACGGGCCCAAAAGCTCATTTGTAATTGGAATTTTTAATTCCAGTTTGATCACATGACTTGTTGATGAGCACCTTACCTTACCATGTCTTACCTACGGTACCATAAAAATAAAATAAAATACCAGATGGGCCAATCAATTTGAAAATAAGAAGTTTGGAAAGAGAAATAATTAGGCTACCTAATGGTATTTTTATATTTTTTTGCACCGAAAGTGCTTTTAGCAAAAACCAAGACTTTTTTTTTAGCGCAGACTCGACCAAGACTTTGCGCTTTTGTCAGGTTTTCTGAAAACCCAGTAACTATTGGGAAAATGCGAAAATGGGATTTCCGCATGCGCAATACACATACTCTCATTCAATTCCATCACTTAGCATAATGGTGAGTTGACAAGTTTTGTTTATTTCAATTTTCCCATTTTTAAAAATTTAGTTACGTTTGAAATTTTTTTTAATCTTAGTTTCGGAATCAATACGACAACGATGTGACAGTGTGGAGTCCGCAGGTAATATTTAAATTTTATAAAGTGATAAATGATTGATTTACGTCAAATAAATTGTGCTATTTTGTTAGGGACGACTTCACCAAGTGGAATATGCGATGGAAGCAGTGAAACAAGGGTCAGCTACAGTAGGCGTTAAGAATAAAACGCATGCAATATTGGTAGCATTAAAAGTAAGATGTGAATGAAGTTAAATTGAATATCTATTTTAGTGTCAAGCCGCAACGTGAGAATAACATTTTTTAAATGTTTTTCCAGAGAGCGTCTTCCGAATTGTCAGCACATCAGAAAAAGATCATTCCGATTGACGATCACGTTGGCATAACCATAGCCGGATTGACGGCCGATGCGCGCATGTTAAGTCGCTTTATGCGAACCGAGTGTCTCAATAATCGTTATTCACATAAGGCCTCACTTCCGATCAATCGAATCGTGGCTGTTTTAGGAAATAGTAACTGATGAATTAGAAAGTTTTTGTACTTTCTGATATTTTCTTATGATTATAGAAATGCAAGTTTGCACACAAAGATATGATCGACGTCCGTATGGTGTTGGTTTGCTGGTTGCTGGATACGATGTAAAAACATGAGATATGCAACCAGGGGGTGCATTTATAAATAAGCGTATGGCTAATTTTAACCTAAGATAGACATAAAGTGTAAATCTATCTTATGTTAAAATTTGTCGTACACTTGTTTACGACTTTGATCATTCATCAATGATGAGTCCTCTTCCTGGTTGTTCCATTGGAATTATGACACCTAATAGTTATAAATTATAATTTTATTTTTAATTTTAATCTTCGATAGGATATGGGTCCGCACATTTATCAAACGTGTCCGTCTGCTAATTACTTCGACTGCAAAGCGATGGCAATCGGTGCGCGATCACAATCTGCTCGTACATATTTGGAGAAACGAATAAACGAATTTCAGTCATGTAAAAACAACAGACAAAAAACTAATTAATAAATTTTAATTTTAATTACGATTATAACTTTTAATAGGTAGTTTAGAAGATCTCATTAAACATGGTTTGTTAGCACTACGAGACACATTGCCGAACGAAGTTGAACTAACAACTAAAGTATTTGTTTAATTTGTAACTTCCGTACTATTTTTAATAATAATTCAATTGTAGAATTGCTCCGTTGCGGTTGTGGGACGAAACACGAACTTTGTAATCTATGACGACGAGGCTGTTGCTCCATACGTATGTATCCTTTTTCCTACATAAGATTATGAATACTTTTTATGATTTTTATTTTCTCTAATTTTTCATTCAGTTGGCAAGTATTGAAGGTGTATTAAGAACTCATGGTCCACAAGCTGATGAAGCCAAAGCAGATGTTGGAATGGATGCTGGACGTTTACCCACTGAACCTGAACCTGAACCGGATGTTGCTGGAGAAGACCGAATGCAGCTGGATTAAAAATATTCTTTATTTTTCAAAGTTTTTTCACTATTAAATTTTAGCACATTTTAAAATACTTGGATATAATTTACCATCACTATTCATTAAGCTGGTTGCAGATAAATTTCTCAGAGGTAATACCACATGTGGTGGAATTATTGCCGGAAATTTTTTGAACCACGAATTTTTTTGCCAGGCAAAAATCACAAGTGGGCGAAGCCCACGAGTGATTTTTCCTGGAAGAGAATTTAACATGTGAATGTTGTGCGAATGTTGTGCGAATCGCACAACATTCGCACCACAGTCGCAGCACAACATGTGACGGTCTAAACTATGGAACCAACATGGTTGCCATGGCGCCAACTTAAACAAGATGGCGGACAATCTAAACTCAAGAACTAAGGGGGCAACTCAGCCACCCACTGGGCCAATACTTCGTACTCAAGCAACAAATAGATTAAACATGACTGTAAAACAAGTGAAATAAAGGGAACTTATATTCTCAAAACATAACATAAACTTTATTGTGGCGCAATAAAGCGGGAAGTACAATTATACAAATATAAGCGCGCTATAACAATATAAGGGCTGTTCAGCCCTTAACCCTAACAATTATACAGATGACTAATGATCAGTCCGACCGTGACAAAGGGTGAGTGGTGCATGCCTAAGGCTAAATGGCCACTCACTGAAGATAAACAAACATGTACTCAAGTTTGTGCGCCTTTCCTAAATGGGGGACCTTAGTTGCACTGGTCCTTTAAGTGTCGCTACTTAAATTGCCGTCACTAAACTGTAAATAAATGGATTAGAATAGAACCATTGCCCCAGACAATGGGTGAAGAAGGTGGTCCTCTCAGCTCATCGGCAGTAAGGGACCAAGTATGAACAAATAGTGAAAATAGCAGTTGGAGACAGAAAACAGAGTTTTGTGCACAGCACTAAACCAAGAGAGTCAACATTTGGCCCTAGAGAGGCCAGAAGCTGGGAAGTGAGCGAGGCAGGCACTCCAAAGGAGGAACCCACCAATGGTCACTAACAGGAACCATACAATAGAGTCCCCACACGGGACATGGGTGGCGGGAAGTCAGCAAACTTCCGCCCGGCATGGTCTAGCCATGCCCAATATCGCCATAAGTATGGATATGGCACTCGGGTGTCTGTACAAGGGGCTCAAGTCAGGTAAAAACATAGTTCAAATATATAGTATCAAGTCAAGAGCGGTGCTGCAAGGGTTTGCAGCACCTTAAATACCTGTTAAAACAATACAGTGGTTGTTCAACCAATAAGGATGCATCACTTAGTATGCACACCAATGAGGGGCTCTCTTAAAGGTAGGGGGAGAGTCGAATGACTCTCAGGTGGTGGGTGACGCCTTGGTGTCGTCACCTGCGAGTTTTAGAGCAGACGCTCAATCGTGCGATCAGCGCCATCTAGTGACAATCTTTGTACTAGGCACAATTGGAGCATTAGCCTCGAACGAGGTCTCTTAGTGTAATTATATCTTGTGGAACGTCACACGTCCTTCTTAGGTCTGTTAGCCTTTGGTGGAGGCTAACGGACCTTTTCTCGATCGTTATAGTTTTTTAGATGGAGAGCTGTCAATAGACGAGCTATTTAAGCAGTTCTGCTTGTTTTTTCTTTTATTATTTTTTGAGTCCTATAATAAAGAATTAATTTTTATGCGAGCAGCCCGCTCTTATTCTTTATTGAAAAATACGTCACGCAGTAGAAAAATAAAATTCTTAGGATACACGGTTAACAAGAATACAAATACAGTTACATATAAAGGAATTTCGCGCTACTGTGGTTAACTGTTGGACAACAGGCAACACAACAGAAAAAAAATAAACAACACAATAAAAAAAACGAAACACGCTACGTGAGTCAACACTGTGAATCACGCTCTCAAAAATCGAACTGGCTAGTACAAGGAAAATTATTCGTAAAGGTGAGTATAATAATAAAAAATAAAAAAAATAATTTTTAGGCGGCGCAGTTGAACAGCGGGACATTGGGGTCGGCTGGCTCGGGATTGGCTATGGCTTCATTCGGAAGGTCTCCTGTGTTGGTTTCCATCTCGTGTGCGACAATTTCCTCCGCTGGCGGCGCCCCTACCGGTGATGGAACTGAACACGTCCTGGACCCAACGCCTTGAAATTCCCGTGAAAAACGGCGCAAAACGGCCAAAAACGCTTCTCGATATGTTCGACGCGAACTCTTGTTTTTCTTGCCGCGTTTCCTCACTCGCGGCCCGCCGGTCAAACTCGCTAGTTCCGTACTGCGTCCTTTCGCTCGATTCGCGGCCTACACTGGCCCTCAGCTTCGCCACATCGCACACGTCCCAAAAGGGTTCCAATTAGCCGATGGGCGGTTTATTACACCGCAACAAGCAAAATAATAAACCAGACACGCAATAAAACGAACTTACTAAAAGTTTATTCCGGTTCATGCCAACTCGGCATGCGGGCCGCCAACTTGGCGGATTTCCAAGCAAGTGAACACCTGACTTGGTGTCACCAGAAGGGTGAGTGACAGCAGATGATGTCATACCGGCATGCCACCTGTTGCCAGTCACTCAAAAACCAGCTATGTCGTCTGCTACATCGAAATTAGGCAGACGACATCAACAAACACTAATAAATGTCACGTATTAAGAAAATACAGTCACAATCGGTTATTAAACTACTTAAATTGGGAAAACACACGTCATAATCGATAAGTACAATTGTCAATCCGGTTAACCAATATTTACAGCATAAGAATACCTCTGAAATTAATCACCACAACTGTTTTTGGATTTCTGACAGTTATCAACACTTAAAACTATCAGGACCAGAATCCCAAACCACACGTGATCAATGGATGATATAAGTTACTATAAACACAACTAATATTTCTCATATTAGACCACAATCAGCACAAATTATGATCACACTCCTAAATATTATTTATAAACACAAAAATTATTAAATGGATGCAAATGTTTTGGCTAAAAGGCTGGTCATACGACCACAATCCCCTCCTTAGCTGAAACATGTTGCACAAAAACTAACTCACAGTCTAGAGTTTGCATGCATGTGACATATTATCACACTGACAACTAATGCCTACATAACACGTATATCTACTCTATACAAAGAGTTATGGGACATAATCTCTCTACTGGAGTGTCAGTGAGCCACCTATACAATTACACCACTACTCTGACTATAAACATTATAAAATATTGCACAACATCTTATTATTAAAAATAACCATCCAAATAATACAAAACTTAATTACACACCATAACACTACACTAAACACAGTCAAAGTCCAGTCGATACAGTCACTAGAAAATCCTCTCTCTAGTTGGTCGCCGTGTTGGTGTTGCTACACTTAAATTCGATGTGCTCGGTGATTCCGGGTCCCCAAATGGCGGATTAGGACACATCCGAGCAATATGGCCTGTTTGACGACATCTATAGCAAAGCCATCCCTCGTAACGCTTTGGTGGCTTGGCTGCTTCATCCACTTTAGCCTTTGCATTTTTATTCTTGCGTGTCGTCACATAGGCCTTGGTTTCCTCTTGTGGCTTATCCTCATCAGGACCAGAATCCCAAACCACACGTGATCAATGGATGATATAAGTTACTATAAACACAACTAATATTTCTCATATTAGACCACAATCAGCACAAATTATGATCACACTCCTAAATATTATTTATAAACACAAAAACACAAGAACAATTAAATGGATGCAAATGTTTTGGCTAAAAGGCTGGTCATACGACCACAGGAACTTCCTCGGCGAATTCAGCGGGAGTTTCGGCCGCTGGATCGGCGATGTCGTCCTGGGCGGCAGGTCAACACCTAGGTGCAGTGGAATAGGCCTAAAGTGGTGTTGAATAAGATGCCACACAAGTAGACTTCGAAATTTGACGTTTTGGACGTTTTTCCCGATTTTTTAATTTTCGATGGAGATTCCAGAATTTGTTGCCGTCTTCGGTGCACCGCGTCCCGACGGTTTTAGCCGCGATTCCCGTCCAACGTATATATAGCCCGATTTTCGCAAATGTCGGCCTAAGCCTCGTCAGGCTTCCGTGCGAGGTGTTGGTGCTGGTTTAGGCTCGTGATGCACTCCTTTTGGCCATACATTACAGTACTTACATGCCGGAACTAATATTTTCGAGTTGACAAATGATTTTACTCACATTTGGTTTAAAACCACGGATTTTATTCATTGCATATTGGCATGAACATAGCGGAGGACATCTTGTCACCACGATACATAGAAAAGCAAGGGTAACTCAAAAAGGTGAAAACCAATGATGACATGTCAATCACATGACCAAGTTTGTTGGCATGTCATCAAATGTCAAAACTGAGACAACAAAATTACATTCTATGATTCAACACAATTTTAGAGCTTTTTTCTACAAATAAAAACTTTCTAATTAAACAAATTGTGTCAAATCATTTCCCAGTGTAAAAATATATTCAATTCCAAGTGACAATTTAATAATTATTAAATTGTCACATGTTTACACAACTTTCATAAATAAAGCAATAAACACATTGGTGTCATGGCAACTGCAAATCCTCTGTTTACAAATGCCATGTGTGCATAAAACATAATATAAACCCTTGAGTCCGTGTTTTAAAATAAATTTAACACGGGCTCATACCAAAGCATAAAAATACAGGCCACACGACTGCAATCGCCCCCTTAAATAGAGGTTACGTAATAAACACTATTTACACGTAGTCGTGGAAAGAGTAAGTGCAAAGACCGCACCATGGAAGAACAATAACGCTTCATATGGTTACCGTTGTCTCGAGGGTTACCGACCCGAACGAATTGAGATCTCGTGCATGGCAAAGTAAAGCTCGACCATGTCCCAAACGTGTGGTACATTTACGGCGAGCCCTCAAGACAGGGCTCCAGAGTCCAATAATCATACCATGGCGCGGTATGATTTGCTAGGACCGATCTACTCTGAAACATTGTCAAATAGTTTGCAGCATAAACCTTTTAATTTAGCTGCAGTTAGCCACTTCGTAAATAAGTCGGCTACATTCTAATCTGTCAAGATTTTGACTAATTCAAAATACCCTTGTTTGAAATAGTCTCTAATAAAACAATATTTAACCTTAATATGTTTCGTTTTAATATTTTCAATTTCATTCTTGATGAATTGAATCGAACTTAACGAGTCAGAGTAGATCACGGGAATATTTGTGTAATCACAAATGTCTAAATGCTGGAATATGTGGGTAAACCACGCCCCTTCACGTATGGCATTTACAAGTGCCACATATTCGGCTTCCATTATCGAGGTTGCCACTGAAATCTGCTTATTGCAGCTCCAGCTGATTGGTACATCTCCCATATACAATACAAAACCCCCAAAACTTCGACAGGTATCAAGATCCGTAACCCAAGACGCATCACTGTAAATTTTCAAAACTTCATTGTTACAAGCACCTAAATTAATTTTATAATGTTGGGTATTAACAATGTACTGCAAAATCTGGAGTGCGCTACGGATATGTGTTTTATTAAAACACGTGTTGTAAATTGTACTATATAATATGTCAGGGCGAGTTCTTTGAGCTAAATACATTAAAGATCCTATCAAGGACCTATACTGGAAATCATTTTGTTCAATTTCAGAACTCCCCCTTTTTAGTGTTGTACCAATTGTAACTGGGGTTTTGGTTAGGGTATTGGGTGTAATGTCAAAAGATTCAGCAAGGGCCTTAATAAACTTCTCCTGATGTATCAAAATCTTTTCATCATTTTCACGCTCGAATTGCACACCCAACAAATATTTTACTTTTCCCAAAACCACTATCTTAAACTTATCATTAATTTTGTCTAAGAGAATCGTTTGAAGGTCTGTCGATGACGAGAATAGGACAAGATCATCCACGTATACTAATAAAATGTCATCTTTGCCGTACTCATATACACAATTTATACAAGTTAACCTTGTGAACCCAATATCTTTTAGACCTTCGTCTAGTGCCTCGTACCACATCCTTCCGGATTGGTGTAGGCCATATAGGGACTTAGTTAAGAGCCACACTTTATCTGGGGCACACTTATAGCCCGGGGGGACCCGCATATGGATGGGTATGTCCAGTTTGCCGTATAAATACGCGCACTTAATATCGAGTTGGACATCTACCCAACCACGTAAGATAACCAATAAACAAAAGAAAAATCGGATTAATGAGAAATTCACAACAGGGGAAAATACTTCCTCAAAATCTATTCCTGGAGATTGACGGAAGCCTTGTGCAACCAATCTCGCACGATATCTTGAAATTTTTCCTTGGGCATCCCTTTTTATCTTAAAAATCCATTTGTTGCCCAAAATCTTCCCTTTATCCGGTTTATCAACTACGGTATAAATGTCCCGCTCAGAAAAAGTCCCTAATTCAGTTTCAATTGCTTTTTCCCACTCTTTGCGTTGAGGGGAAGCCATCGCTTCCTCGTAACTTTGAGGTTCAATAAACGTGGTGCAAAAAGCTTGCGCATTCAATGCAATGTCATTGTCATTCGAATCTGATGCGCTGCTCCAGGACTGGGGTTCCTCCTCCTTGGGGATTCTGCCTTTTGTAACTGGGCTCTTTGGTCTAGGATCAGTTGCTTTTCTAGACTCGAATTTGAAATTATCTTTAACAAAAGGGACATCTAACTTCTTACAACGACTTTCTATATCCCCATAGCTACGCATTGGTCCCCTCCCCTCAACATCGTAAAAGTACGTGTCTTGATCTCCTTTTGTTACCCCCTTTTGACGTATGACCACTTCCTTGGTCCATCCAGGCATGTTGGGTACCGAGTATGTCGTGACTACTCTTTCACGAATAACATCAGGGGATTTGGCACATGTTCGAGTTTTAACCTTTTTACGTGTGCCAATATTAGGAGCTAGGGGTGAATCAACTATAGACATGGGCTGCATAGGACCCCTAGTTCTGGACCCAGACATTTGGGCTTGGGAAGTTGGCTTGACGGGGGTCGGCAACATTCGGTGTTGCGATTCTTGTTCGGCGTCATCCATTCCCTCGCTTCCATCACTGCTTGACCCATCATCTGTAGTTGACATAGTGTCATAGAAAATTTCATTGTCATCATCAGTTTCCAAATTATTATCTATTAAACCTTCTTGTTTCTTATTGATTTCAGTACCCTGTTCACTAAGGTTTTCAAAGTCAGGCCAATTAAACTTTTCAACTATCCAAACATGTTTGGTTTCAATAATAGTCTCATTTTCGGGATCCCAATTCTATATCCTCTCGTACCCATTGCATACCCTAGCATTATGCCTTTCCACGCACGTGGAGAATGTTTATGTTCCCTTTGGTGCGCAGGTATGTGCACAAAGCTAGAGAACCGGGACTTTTAAATAAGTCACTACTAATTTACGGTTTCGAAAAAGTACATATGGGATCTTATTCCAATTGAGGTATGGGGGAAACGATTTTTAAGATGCACGACCGTAAGGACCAACTCTGCCCATAAACTCTCTGGCAGTTGGGTATCGTCTAATACAGTACGTACACCATCATGTACCGTGCGATTCACCCTTTCAGCAATCCCATTCATTTCTGGACTGCCAGAGTTGGTCCGTTGAA